>JAODJX010000035.1:5957592-5970333 GCA_026776945.1 Isichthys henryi | reverse complement strand
GACCCAGGCGGGGATTTGAACCTGGGTCCCAGAGGTGTGAGGCAACAGTGCTAACCACTGCACCACCATGCCGCCCCACACACACACTAATGAAACATTATTATTATTTGTAATAAGTATTCTAGTTGTATGTGTTAAAAATATAATACCTGCGGGTCAAGCTCAAGTTTTGTCAAATCCAATTTCTACTCCGAAAAAAAAAAGTCTACCAGGAGTCAAATTTCCCTAGACTGCGCCCGATTAGCACTTAATATCGAGCCGCTGTTACAGTAACGGCTAAATTCACGCCAGTAATCACCAGGTATCTGCCAATTAGGAGGGTAATGGCGGCCTGTTTTTTGGCCACGCTGCTGGTGCTGACAGCTCATCACGGGCAATATGGCAGTCAGAGTGAGAGTGGCTCAGTGGCAGGACAGGGTCAGAGTCACCTTCAAAGCCTCCCTATCTCCTCACCCCCCCGCACCCCGATCCTCACTGCTGCTACCGTCCGAGTGACAAAGGGGAGCAGAGGACAGATGACCAGTGACACATAGCTCTGAGCCTGCAAGTTGCCTTAACTGTCCAGATACTGCTACTTAACTATTAATACAGGACATTTTTATTTTCTTATTACCGGACATTTGGATGCATTTTTTTTTTTAGACCCATAAACTGCAGAGTTGTAGTAACTTTGCGTTTTACAAAAAAAAGGAAAATAAAGAATGGAAATAAGTCACACCTCACGGCTGGGTTTTGTGTGTGTTTGTGTGTGTATGTGTTTATGTGTGTGTGTGTGTTTGGGGGGGAGGGGGCTGGGCTATGTGTATATAACATTGGGAGGAACAAATGTCCCCACAATGTAATAAAACGTGTTGTCTTTCTGGTCCCCCCAAGGGGAAACTCAATTTCATAAAAATCTATGACTGCAGTTTAAAAAAAATAATACTTTTTTTTAGGGCACCTTCCCTAGCCTGTCCCCTGTGCTGCCCGGGACAGAAGCCAGATCCCCTGCGACCCGGCACCAGATAAGTGGTAGAAAGACGGATGAAATATTATTACCGTTATTAAGTACTTTACGTTCAGCAATGTAGTGACTGAGTTATTGAAAAGGAGGTTTCACTTATGATGGACACAAAAGTTCAGAAATTACTATATTCGGCTATAGCAGAAGGAAAGAATCTTTTCAAACCGCATTGTGCTGAGTCAGCTGTGATGTGCCATGTTCAGATTTTTCTCAGAAATGTATGATGTTATAATTTGGGTGTACGAGCTATCTTACTAAAGGCTGATTTGCATGCAAATAAAACAACTTTATCTCCGTAATCCACAATATCCATATGTGCCATGAAAATGCTTCTCAAGATATAAAAAATCAGCTTTTTTGGGTAGAGGGGTGAAAAAGAAGCACTATAGCACCATAAATTCAGAATAAGAGATGGAGACAAGTAACAAACAAAGGAGAGGGACTTGATTGAACACCCTTATCTCAGTCCAGATGATAATACTCATTTTATTAAAGCCATTTAACATGTACATATAAACTTTTTTTTTCAATTACTGAAATGCACAAAAGAAGCCATCCATCTCGCTGCCGCCTTTTAACGTGGCCATTAAAATGACTGACAGCCGCAAGCCCCGCTAAGGCAGCAAAAGTCAGCGAACAGATGGGTTAGGGTTAAAACCGAGAGAAGCAAGGTTTCATTACGTATGTGGATCAGGGACAGGGGGCAGCAGTGAGCCTGAGAGGGAGTGGGCGGGGCTGGCAATCAGCAGTTATACCCTTTAATGCTTTATTCCCTTAGCAGGATTAACAGATCACTGATGAATATTATTCGACAGGCTCAGACACACAGGTTCAGGGATTCTTTATCGCACAAGACAAAGTCTGAATTATTTATCTCTTATGACCCCGTGGCTGATTCAGGTGTAGCTAAAACACACGTTTAACTGTCAAAACGGCTTGCAGTTGTATTATTTTAATAATTTACTTTTTCTTATCAGTTATATGGTGCTTAAGAATCTCCTTTCGTAAGTATTAGCTTGGGTATCTGACCAGTGGCTAAACGTGTTTGTTAACCATGCAGGACCTGAAATAAGAACAAAGTGGAATTAAACTTTCTTTTAATAGTCAAATTAAAAAAGTGTTTTATTCGAACCAGTTAACTGCTGGTATTAGTCACAAGCATCATGCTTTAATTACAGCCAAGTGCTTCCGTATAAATTAACTTGTGCACTATTTTTGTTCTTCAGAAGTTCTTCCAGTGGCGTGTTTACGGGGACAGTCCAGAGCATGAATGTGCAGAATGTGATCGAGTTCCCGCTCAGATTTCTTATCCGCAACGCTGAGAAAAGCCATACGTCTACAGTGTATCTCACCTCTTTGATGTCACAGAAGCCAAAGTCACTAAATCATATAACACTGAGCCTTAGCAGTGTGTGTATGTGTGTGTGTGTGTGTGTGTGTGTGTGTGCATTATAGCTGAGAATACAGTTCTACTAAAACGATGTTTGACTGAATAATGGAAAGCATTCCTCAGTCCATCTTCAATGGAGATCTTTCAACCAACGAACAAAGAACGTGCATGATCCATGAAGTGCTATTTCATGGACGACACACACATGCACACACACACACACACACACACACGCACCCCAATAAAATAAGCCCATGACACTTGCAGACAGTTAAAGAGGTATTCAGACGCCATCTCTGGTATGGTCGCTGCAGACACCACGCAAAGCAGGGTACTTACTCGTCCACCTCAAGGTGACCTCTGGGCTGATTGAGAAGTGCTTGCTGATTTGCGGAGTGACTGTCGACGGCCTGAGCAGAATAAGCACGGGGGGGGGGGGGGGTGGTAGACGTTCATTAACTCTCTGCACATTAACAGTGATGATGAGCAACAGAAAGTTCACATATTCCTGACCAGGCCGATTAGTATGGGGTGTTCGGTTATCGCTGTGAAAACGATGAGGGAGAGCTACTGTCCATCACGTCCTTCAACCTCCGGAGCCATTCGGCTCGGAATAACATGCGTTACCTTTCTTTGCGACAAATCCTGAACCAGCACTGTAGAGAATTCGGAATACACATATCTTGTCTCCATGTTAATATAGATATAATGTTCACATCACATCGCCAAGGCCTCAGTCTCTTTCGAACCGAGGTGGTACTGACGGTACTGACACTTTGTGGATCGTGTAGGTCCTGCCGATTGAAGGTCGCCCTTGAGAAATGTGTTACGTCCTCTCAAAGAAGGATTCCGGAATACCGGAGTTATCTGAGAGAGGATTTAAGTCATACAAAGAATGTCTATTTAACAGCCCCTTTTAAAGAGGGAAAAAAAAACTTTAAAAAAGTGGGATATTATTTTTTTCCCCCCAGATACTCCTCATTTAAAATCTGTCCAGAGGCAATGCCAGTATAACCATTCATTTGCTCACCAATCTCTCAAGCACACACTTCAAGACTTTAGTGTACTGCGAGGAAAAGCACACCTTGGGAAACAGTGAAAGACAGCAAGAATATTTCCAGGGCTTTGCATGACAGATCGGTGATTGGAATTAAATAAAAATTCACCCCCAGCATTTCAAACTGAGGAAGTAACGTGGATCACGGAAGGGAGAAAAAAAAAAAGTTTAGTACTGAACTTTAATATGAGAAATTTCAGTCATACTTAGCAGAGCCTACGTGTTTTCACATCCCCCTCGCGCACCATTAACCAAAGCAAATGTAAATGGAAATAATAAGACCGGCTTCTTCAGTCCGATTCACTCGCCTGTACCTTTAAACGCTCAATCTCCCTCTGCTTTTCATTACTTGTGGCCTTCAGCTTCTCGAGTTCCACCTCCATCGCGTCTTTGGTTTCTTGCAAATGGCTGCAAGAGCAAACATGATAGGATTTTACCGCCAGAGCATTTTAATGATGTCATTTAAAGGAAGCAGTACTACGTGATGGCTAATGACCACCAAATCCGGACTGGAACGAGGGACCTCGGGAACATCACCCAGTTCAAGACAGGCGCTTGCCGGATAGTAAATGGGTCACTTCTCATTTATGCCATTTCATCTTTTAGCACGACGGTGATCTAAATCTAGACAAACTTTTGTATAGTTACTTACCATTTAATTGTACCATACCAGGCAATCAGAACGTTACATTAATCATTATGCACAATAAGAAGCACTTTCTTGTGGTGTTAAGAAGTAATGCAGAATGGCAAACAGGGAACCAGAAATAAAAGCTTAGACAGTGGTGCCTTGCACTAACAGCGCAAAGGTTGTGGGTTCAAATCCCAGGGAGCGCACATAAATTGTAACCCTAACTCCTACTGTAAGTTGCTTTGAATAAAAGCATCAGATAAGTGAGTAAAAATGTAAATATGTCTTAGAATGGAAGATGGCAGCGTGATTGAAACGGTGCTGCTTATCAGAACAGAAAATGTACGGAACTATACAATGTTTTTGGCCTGCGATGGGCTGGCCTCCCATCCTGGGTTGTTCCCTGCCTCGTGCCCATTGCTTCTGGGATAGACTCCGGACCCCCCGCGACCCAGTAGGCTAAGTGGTTTGGAAAATTTGCAAAACATTTATTTATTGATTCTTGACAAAAAAAAAGTGTTTAAGGGGTGTGTTTGTCATCTATTTGCCACCTATTTCGTTTATGAATAATCATAAATTAGTTTTAAAGAAGTCTGATGTTAGAGCATGATATTTCAGCCACATATCTGTCTATTTATCTATCCAAATGCTTATACACTACAGGGTTGTGCGGAGGTCAGGACCCTAAGGCAGGCAGCAAAGAACACAAAGCAGATGAAGAAGCTCACGCAGTATAGGCCAGTGTTTCTCAAGCCAGCCCTTGGGGACCCCCAGATGGTTCACGTTTTTGTTCCCTCCTTGCTCTCTGCTAAACAGGCCACATTTTTGCTCCCGGGAGCTGGGAGGGAGCAAAAATGTGGACCGTCAAAGGGGGTCCCTGAGGACATGGTTGAGAAATACTGGTAGGAGCCACTTGGAGATACCAATTTGCCTCAATGCATATATCTGGATAGCAGGAGGAAACCAGACCATCTGGAGGAAACCCAAATGATGCAGGGAAGACATGCAAACTCCACACACACAGCATGGAGGCAGGATTAGAAGCTCTAACCCAGGAGGTGTGAGGCAACATACTACCAACTGAGCTACAGACAAAATAAAATCTAAATAATAAAATTAATAAAGTATAAATGTATAATGTATTATACAAGTACAATTATATATTTATTCAATGAAGTTAATCCACCATTTCATATTTTTCTCTGTGGTCCTAAAGAAGATAAAGTTGGATATAACTGTATAGTACGAATCAAAAACTAACATTAGATGATTTGTATGCCTTGCCTAATGAAACCCTATCTTGAATACTATGGAATCAAATTCTGGCAGGCACAGGAATTTTCTATTGTCTGTGGTCTATTATGACAAATTCCAGCCAAGTAAAAAAAAAACAAAAAAAAACAAGAAATTAAAATAGCTGCATATTGTAAATGTTGCAAAACTGAATATGAGATCAATGTTTGTATCCCTTGACACCACCAAACAATAAAACGTGCAACTTCCAGCAAACATCTGCCAGCTATTTTTAAAATTAATGTGCTGTTATAGATTAATGTCATATTAATCAGTAAGTCAGCAAAATCTAATTCCAGCAATATTGTATTTGAAACTCCCAGTGTAAGTAAAAAATAAAAGGCAAATCATGAATTCGCATTATTTTAAGCTGCCTGCAACAGCTAATGTCATATTAGGAGGGTAACAGCAGTAGAAGCACATTTCCGGAGTCTGTAGCATCGCTCACGCCACGGAAACGCTTTATTTTGCCGCACAGCAACATTTTGCATAATCTCCCGCTAAGGAGGCGAAGTGACAGAGTATATGGGAGTCAGTGCGCCTCCGCCAAACGCGACCGCGCGCATTTCCAATCAGAGCCCGCGCGCCTGACACCGTTAATGAAACATCAATGAAGCCGAGCGCGCGCGCGCGCGCCTCTCCAGTCAAGAGCCGCGCGCCGTGACAGACACAGCGTGGTGGCGGATTTGGGTGGGGGTGGGGGTGGGGAGGGGGAGGCTGTAAGCGCCGGGCGTCGCTGGGGAGTCAGGGGGACACGCCACTTGACAGGGGGGCTCTGGAGAGGGCTTTGATCAAGCTCCGCGACGCACGGGACACGTCGCGGCGGTGAAATAGAGCAGCCGTCAGTCGAGCTCGTCACTCTCGGTCGTTTACATCCCGAGCATCGAATTAAAAGATCTTTGTCAGCGTGTGATTAGAGACGCCCTTCTCCTGCAGGATAAATATGACCTATTTTGCAGGCATGGATATTAGGATAGCTGTTTTATGCCTACTGAACGCTACCAGACGTTTGTCGTGAACAAGTCAATCATTAATGATTTATCTAAACTTTCGTATTAACATGGGGGCGCGTCAGCTGCTGAAACTTTTAATGCTGTACCGCCATTCTGCTCCACCGACGGAAGTAACGACTGCTCCACATTTAAAGACGGACGCAGGTTGCGTAACTTTCGACATCCTGTGTCATTAAAGATCTACGTTTTGTAAAATAAGGGCAGATATTATTGGAAATTTAAATCTTTTTTTAAAAAATGTAGCAATAATGTGTCTGTGTATAACCGTGGCGTGGATATAAATGTCTCCCGCCCTGAGGCCCACCTGTCATCCACTAATGATTTCTATATATTTTTGATGGGATTAGGGTTAACGATGATACACCCAATGATAAAGGATATATGTCAAATCCTCTAATGGATCGTATAGGCCATCTTATTCATTGTTTTGACATGATTAACAATTTGTTTTAACAGGCATGATATGCACTGATAGGATCTCATTGTTCCTGCGTACGCAAAGTAAACACAATGACCATCCTGTAGCCTCAAACCAGTTGTTTAAATCCATTAGGCATATGGGTTATTTAAATGAGCTAATTATCTCTTGTTAAATCAAGTGTCTGTCCCTCACCAATGGGTTTCAGAAGACGTATGTAAATGCGTGGGACTCCCCATTCACAAAGACCACAGAACTGAAGCCCTAGGGACACGCTGCACTGTGTGTGAGTCCTCATACATGCATTGTACACCGTCCAGGGCTAAAGTACTACTGCCAGACTAATATGTAAGCATGTTTTTACATCTACGGCCCATGTGTTTGAAAACACAGCGAGATGGACAGTGTATGATAATTACATACAATTTTGAGGTATCTTCATCAGGCTCCGTGCCGATTAATGAAAGTCAGTGTGATTGGCGGTCTTCCTCTTTAAGACAAGAGGGCTTTTAGCAGCCTTTAAAATGTGTTTTTTTTTTTTTTTAAAAATGCATATTCAGAACATTTACGCTTGCTGTAATTTGGGACACGGAGAGGGATAGTTTTCCTTATGAGAGGCAAACGAGGTGTCGTGATTGTCATCCTGTTCACACTCTTCTCTCCCAGGGGTGCAATTACGTTCTGGGTCGATGCCAGCGACAGTTCTCCTTGCTTGGAACAGGGAGGGGGTAAAAACGGACCAGCTCTCCTTCCGAATCAGCCCAGAGTAAAGTTACTACCTCTCACGTTATCGCGCATGGGGTCTCTTCATCATGCAGCGGTGGGGGGCTGCATTAAATAGATAAAAAGCTAGAGTAAGTACAGTAGCTCTGGCTGACAGGACAAGCTACCGATTCTGAAAAAAAAAACACTTTGTTAAATAAAATGGCCTTTAGCAAGGCAATGTTCAAAATATATGCAAACGTTCTGTGAAGAAACACTCTTACGAAGTACCAACTTCAGTTTTAATTGTGAGTTGCTGCAAAGACCCTGAAATTCATTCTACCTCAGGCGTAGTAATTATTTTGCTTCATGTTAAACCTGATGTTTCCGTTAACTTGCTTTTGTGGGGTGGGTACTAGCTAGCCTGTTGGTGGGGTTAGTGAAATATGAGTGTGAGTCACTATATCCAGAGTCAGATGCATCTCCAAAACTCTGATCTATATTAGGGATCGCCTTTTGTTCAGAGTGCTGCAAATGGTGCTTTGGGTTCCTGGAATTAGTTCTCCAACAATAACAGACATGGACTTATTAAAATGCCAGCACTTGCAGTATTAACAGTGTGCAGGGTGGCTTTGGGGAATTCATATACAATGACAGTACTACAATACGTAGGGAAAGATATTACAATATTACTGAATGCTCAAAGATACACAGAAAAGACAATTTACTGTTGTGTAACATAGAAGGGAGAGTAGTGAGTACATGCATACTTCAGCTGATAAAATATTAAATGTTTACATTCCGTAAGTCTTAACAAAGTGAAAGTCATGCCACGATTTGAAGTTTCCAAAAATCATGTAATTAAGGAATCGTAAAGGCTGACAACTGACTCACGATTGCATTTTTTTCAGTGCTCTTTGTGCCTGAGTGTAAATAGCTCATTTGTCATGAAGGAGTAGTGATCAGAAATGTTCCGCTTGGGTCTTGCCGGTGTGAGCTGGCATTCACACGCGCCAGCTTGCAAACAGGCCTCACTGCCCATCTCCACCGAACAGGACGATGTGGTCCTTGCTGTCCGATACAGCTCATCTATGTTTCCGACAGACCAGATATATCTGGTCAGTTTTCTGATTTGTGATGTTTGTTTACCTGCTGAGACGCCTGTTGGCTTCAATCAAAATAAATCCAAGTTAAGTACGTATCTTGCATATTACGTAACAAGTCTGTATCCTTTTTTGTCAGAATCATGTTGTGCAGAGGTTTCCCTTGGCCCTCTTTTTTTTGCATCTTTTTTTAATATAATTAACTTGATATAAAGTAGCTTTGGTGTAGCTAGTATTTCTGTGTAGCTTGTACTTTGAAATAATTGCCTTGCCTAAGCTTTGCCGATTTAATATATAACTAAATTATTGAATATAACTAAATTGTGCTTATCAATATACACATCCGCAATAAATTTGATTGCCTTTTCTTTAACATTGTATTGCAGGTAAGTTAATAAATAACTGGATCATGCTCTATTAGTGTGATGACAGAGTTCTTTTGTGCATAAACTCAGAATACATACCAACCAGATCACATCATTCAGACACAGCACAGTACTGCAGGATGTCAAAGGCCTTTTTACTCACTCCTTTTCCATGCTGATGAAGGACAGCAGGGTGTTCTGCTCCTTAATTTTGGCGGCGAGGCTTTCACTAGCATTCCTGTAAGAGAGCAGACGCTGAGCTTCACCAACCGATAGTGAAAAGTAGCACCAGTTTCAACTGTTCCAATCAGTACGGTGCAACAAAGCGACTGCCGTCACTCGAGAAACAGACACGGCTTGATCTTCAGAGCAAGCATTAAACGCGACACACTGATCATTAGGAGTCGCTCTCACTCCTGAGGTAGTTGCATGCTAAGCGAAACACCATTTTCCGACAAGTTTTTTTGAGAACTTGAAATAAAAATATTAAAAATAGTCAGAAATCACAGCCAAATGAAAGTAACCGTAGAGTGCATAAACTCAGTGGAAAAGCCTAGATAAAGTCAGTAAAGTTTCAGGCTTGGGTCCAAAGACTACATAGCACCGGGGCAAACATTAAAAACATACTGTACATCTGAACCCACTGGCTTAATGGTTTCTCTCCACGTACAGCTGTTGACATTTAAATTAGCCAAAATACAGGCATGAGATTTGTACCGGGCTAGCCAAGGGCTCCCACAGCTTCCAATGTGAGCTGTAACTACAGTGAAACGAAATCTGTCCGCTTTGTATTTAAATGAGAGACAGGTGAAAAATCAGAGTGAATGTTTAACGTGGGGCTTAGCAGCACAGCGGCGAGCCCAGCGTTCTGGGCAGGCAGAGACTACCCACGATTCATTTCAACTTTGATAAATGCGTTAGGCGCAAAGGACACGTTTTTTTTTTTGTTCGCTGCACAGTCACTTAACTCAAATCAGATTCATTTGCTTTAAATTATATTATGAGGAAGAAAAACAACTAAAGAACATAGCGTTTTAGTGTTGTGGGTCCTCTGTATATTCCACGCTAAGCAGATATATAGTACATGGTGTACGTTAAGATTTTAGTAACACAAGCTTCACAGCTTGTCTTTGGATGCAGGATGAACAGGATTTATGAAGAGGCGGCGGCCAAGACGAAGACTGAATCTTCATCGCGGTCATCCTTAGATTAAACCAGCAAAAGACAGGAGACAAGACAGACAAGCTTGTCAGTCAGGAGTCACTTTATTAAGACTCTTTTCTAAGAGTCACTGCTGACTCTTGAGGTGAAATGGATGACAGCAGCACCTATCCTTCTGGAAGCTGTCTGAGGAGAACGTCGATAAACGTTCAGCTCCAGTTACTTCTTTGGTTAGTCACGCCCTGAAAACGGGACACGTTTAGACTGCTGCATTTATGGGTTAGTCATTTTTTTTTTCGAAATGAACCAAATTCAGTCATATACTTTATCATTTAATCCGTTCAATTAGACCGCAAGATGTGGGTGGTCTTTCTCAAAACTATGGTGCACAACAAGAGCAAACTGCTTATGTAAGTATTACCTCACGTCTTGAAAATAAAAAAAGAAAAAACAGAATGATCAAGCCTTTTTTTGTTCCGACCATCTTGAAACCTAGCCTCCTGGCATATTAGGAGATTTGCGGCCAGGGAAAGGGGTGAAACGTCATGCTCCAGCCTGGAGCAGAGCTCACAGCCTTCACCCACCTCTGCTTGTCGATCCACATGCTCAGGTTGGTTGCTAGCTGCTCACAATCGCGCTGCAGGTGGGTGGTTTCAGTACGGGCTGCTTTTGTGGCCTCTTGCTGTGTCTCCAGCTGGGTGAGACAGAGAGCTGAAGATGAACTCCTGGTGATATTTCATTATTACTTCTTTAATTATTGGGGGGGTCACACAACTTGTGCAATAGAATAACAACACTGTTCCATAGGGACGACTTGCCCACTCCGGTACTAATAATAAACTTCATGACTTGTTGAGGGTAGAGCCATTTCTCTCCACTACTTCAAATAACTGAGGTTTCCTTGAACATAGTATTAATTGATTCCGTATGCTGGCACATGGGCCTAAAGCTTTCCCATGTCTTAGATGAACCAGTTTATTATGCTGACTGTACACAAGACACTTTCACACAGGGCATAATTCTAATCAGGTTCCCTTAATTAAAGACTCTTTGGTGCTTTTGTTTTTTTTTTCCTGGCACATGAAAATGCTGCCGATTGGTGTCAACTTGAAACTCTCAGAGGGGGTGCGCGTGGAGAAAGGAATGCAAGTATTTTACGTTTGCCTTAAAATGGTCTTAACAAGTCCAAGATTGCACTTAATCAAAGCCAGAGGACAGGCTAGGGTGTAATGTTTTGCAAATGTGTTCGGGGGAACAAAGTGAGGACAGACAAGTGTCTGGGGGAACAGAGTGAAGATAACAAGTGTCTGGGGGAACAGAGTGTTGAGGGACAGGGATCTGTGGGGAACAAAGGAAGGAGGGACAAGGATCTGGGGGAACAAAGTAAGGAGGGACAGAGATCTGTGGGGAACAAAATAAGGAAGGACAAAGATCTGGGGGGAACACAGTAAGGAAGGAAAAGGATTTGGGGGAACAAAGTAAGGAGGGACAAGTGTCACAGAGGTGTTCACAGAGAACCTCGGCAGTAAGCGGGAACAGCATGGAATGATGAATACTCTAGATTAGATAGTTACCATTTAAAAAATTGCTAGTTCACTCTGCCTTCCATTAAACACCCTGTCCAAATCACACATTCTCCATCAAATTAAATCACAATCAGGAATACGTCTGCAGGCCAGGCGCAAGCCCTACAGGGGACCATCTGTTATGCATATTAACACAGAGTGTGAGATTTCGTAGCAGCACAGAGCTCATCACTCCTGTTCGTATGATCAGCCTGGACATTTGCTCGTCTGCACAGGGTTTAGCCATCGCATTGAACATATCCTAATGGCGCTTGTTGTAATTATGTATTCCCAACATAAACTAAGACAACGACTGAGGGCCATCGGCAGTTTTTTATATTATATAATATTTTTTATGGAACCAGTTGCAAGTTGAGACATGTTCGTTTATATATTATTCCATGCTGGCTCACACGATATCTGCACAGAAGGCCCCTCTTAGGACTGTACTGTACATGTAGACTTTTCCGGATTTATACACGTGTAAATTCATACTACAAAAGGTAAGCAAAGCCAGTAATACTGAGCTGGGGGCGAGTGGGATGTGATGACATGGGTGGGGGGGAATGGTACATACCCGACTAACTGACACTTTCAAATATGAGCGGTGCTCTGTTGTCTCACGTTATCTTGAAGGATCGAGACTGATAAGTGGAGGGGTCTGTATAGACCACATGTACCTTGTGGGGGATCTTTAACCATTTCACTTTTAGACTTGGCCTGACCAAGCATTCTGCTCGGCCCGCCAACGAAAAAAGTTGCTGTATCAATAAGTTGGGAAATATGGCTTTAATTGGCAGCACTTACCTCTGCGCTCACAGTCGCCAGCTTCTCCTTCAGCGCACATTGCTCCATTTTCAGACTTTCAACCTGTTTTAAGAAAATGTGGCTCAGAAGAGATTGAAGTAGCGCAGCAAGCAAACGTCACAATTACAGAATATTATAACATCCATCCATCCATCCATCCATCCATCCATTTTCCAAACCTCTTATCCTTACTGGGTCGCGGGGGGTCCGGAGCCTATCCCGGAAGCAATGGG
>JAODJX010000035.1:5940841-5954298 GCA_026776945.1 Isichthys henryi | reverse complement strand
TTAAACATTTTTTTTTTTCCCCGTTTTTTTTTTTACTTTAAACCAGCAATTAAGCGTTTTTTTTGTTGGGGCAAAAAAAAAAATTTTTCCCCCCCCCCCCCCCCCCTTTTTCTCCTCAGTTTAATCATTTCCAACTGCCTCACAAGTTCTTGGCATGAGGTGCAGGAGGAGGGGGCAGAAGGTGTTCTCCTAAGACCCACTTCCCTGCCACACAGCAATAGACGATTGGAAGAAACCAATTACCTGTGGCGACTTGGTAACACGTTACGGACCAATCAGGAGACAGACAGCCAAGGTAACCTGGCAGATTTGAGCCCGCCCCTCCTCTCCTACAGTACAAGAAGTGCTTCCACCGTTATAACGCTCCCAGTTAAAAGCTGGTGTCTGAGCTACAGGACTCAACCTTGGCTTTTAACCCTTTTAAAGGAAATACTACTTTAAAAAATCACGCATGGTTTCCTTCAAAAAATAATTTAAAAAAATGAACGTTAAGCAATGAGCAAAAAATGTGCATCATTTCTCCTAAAAGCCTGGCAAACAATTGAAATAAAATGGTCAGCCCAGAATACAAGAACTGTTCATTTCGTAAAAAATAAGAACTGAAATCTTTCTATAACCCCATTATAAATACCTACACCAATATGGTACATTAATCAAATCTATAACAGTATTCATCTTCAGTACTGTACATTGTACCATGTAGCATGCTGTGATTTCTGTCCTTGACTGTTCGGCGGCTTGGAATGTTTGGAGAACCCATGGAAACTGCTGGAATCCTGTGCAGGTGTTCTAAATCAGGGTTCTTGATAGTGAAAATCAGACAAGACATGCTGCCTTATATTGATAGCCCCAAAATGTTATGGATCGGACTTGGGGGCTTTGTGACAGACTCTCCATCATTACACTGCCTTAGCGTGATGCCTAGGGGAACTCGCCGAGTATGGCACAAATGTTCGTATAAATCCCCGCCCACCCCCCAAAGACACGCCGTGGTGATTTCATCTTTATTTTAGTCAGATGGAATATTCCGCACAACTAGAGGAGCCAGACGACGGCGGCCATGTTTAAGTCAAGAGCAGCTCTCCTACAATGGGTCGACTCCAGGTACTTGGCTATCAAAGATTAGTGCCCTCTCCTTTTTGCAGGGCAGGTTTCATCTAAACATTGGTTTAGTAAAAATCTACAGTAAAAATTTGGCCTTTACAAGGACTATAAGAGCTGTAAGTCTTAAAAACTAGCCACTTTACCGAACATGGATGTCTTCATCATAACCAAAACAATAATAAAAGTGAATATGTTCACAGAAATGTGTGAAGCACCACGCTCTCTCTGTGAAAGTAGTCTGCATGCTTTCTCCTGGAGTCCAAAGATATACAGTCAGAGTAACTGACATTTCACAATTGCTCATACTGTGTGCGATGGACTGGCATTCCATCCTGGGTTTAAGTGTCCTTTGCTGCCTGGGGTAGACTCGCAGTAGAGAAGCAGTTGGAAGATGGTTATACGTGTATATATATGTGTGTGTGTGTTTGGGTCTGTGTATTGGCCAATGCTGTTTGTAGGATACCTTGAAGGTAAACACAGACCTTTAGGAAAACGTGTCATCCGTGCTGTTACTTCTGAGGCTGCTAGTCTTCCTAAAAATTAAAAATGATCTTTCTAATAATTCTAAATGATAAAATTGCACGTTGTACCAAAGTACAATGCAAAGTGATGCTTGAAACACCAACGGCTACTGACCAAACACCTAATGGCTGGCGGCCATTTGAATTCACATATTTATGAGTGACAGGTCCTTTATGAAAAAGAAAAACGATGCCACCATATTCTTAGCCACTTAGCGATTTGCCACGCTACGGGAGTATCTGGCGAACACTTACTTATTAAGCTGGTTTTCACAGGAGATTCGTTATTAATTAAACTAATGGATATTCTAATTGCGGTGGTACACATGCACTCGTTTCATGGAGAATAAAATGAACCCACTAATGCCTTAATAACGTTCATCCGACGATAAATAATGGAGACTACCCAGCGAAGTCAATTAAGGACATATATATAAAAGGACCAACTTTTCCGCCGGCACTATGCTCAGAAATTAGATAACATAAACACTCTTCACAAAATAAAGCTCGGCTTTCAAATGGCGGCCCCGAATCTTTCAAGTCCGGGACTTACCACACATCAAGCATCCTTAATTGTACTTCTCTTCTATGTCAAATTTTTATTGGGGGGCATTGTGGGGCTTGGTCGATCAGGCCTCTGTGCCTGAGATAGGAAGGTCACTCATTCGATTCCCATCTTCCACAGAATATTCACAGGTCTGTTGGGCCACTGACTAAACCACCCCCCCCCCAAAAATGATCCAGGGACACCTGAGAAATGGACGACCCAGCATTTAACTGTATGGATGTGTGTGTAAGTCTCAAAAAAGGGATACGTGGAAAGATTCTATTCCCATGTGCCTGTACTTCGGCAAATGTCAAATGAAGCATTGTTTCATTATCGGTTAGATCTCATAACTAGCACTTTGCATGTGCTGCAGCAAATCAGCTGTGTGAATGTCCCTGCTGCCCTCCCGTCCTCCCCCACAGATCTCCCCTTCATCCAGATACGGCACATATGATACAAATAACGGTCCACATCACTGAGAGGCAGAGGAGATGCTGAGAAGCTTTTGACAAGGCGAGTGAGCATGAGAGTGGCCCCGGACATTCCTGTCTGCTAACACATGTGGGGTGCTGCTTGTCTGCCGCCGGTGCTGTTGAACCTTATACATGCAAGTGCCCTAAGGCTGCCCCCCTCCAGTCTCCTTTGGAGTGGCACTAACCAAAAGATCCTGTGCTGAGCCGCGGCATGGATCCGGTACGTTAGTGCTCGTCACAGTTTTAATCCGGCGGTTGCCGCAGATCCCACTTAACCATGACCCATGACAAGGGCTGTTGGAATTGCCAACCCGTAAAGAATGCCGATCATTCGCTGAGAGGCCGCCCTCGGCTTCAGGCATCGAATGTCTGCTCCAAACCAGAAGCATGTCACGTACTCGTCCTCTTCCCTGATTGGGCTTGTTGTGATCCCTGGGAGGGGTAGGGGGGTCACAGACACGCAGTTGTACAGTAAGGATCAAAACTGTTTTTTTTTTTTGATCCTCACTGTAATAATAATCAGTATGTGACACTGAATGAGTTTACGATGGAGGGACTCCAGAATCCCACAGATAATGAAATGTTTTGGTTATAATCATGTAACAATAAATTGGTTAATACAGTATGACCTACAAAAGGTGTGAAATGCTTCTCGCATACTCCTCTTGTTTATTTCTCTGCAGTAGACAGGTCCAGCTGGAAGTCTGGCATTGTCTGCTGTTAAAATGCTCCTGCTACAGCCTCTGACTGAGTCTTTATCTATGTGTGGTTTCGCCTTGTGTTTTCCTAAAACACACATTCAACTTAAAAAATGAAGGATGAAATAGGCATATAATTATGCATGCATCACTCAATCAAATGACAAGTTCTCATGGTCAGAATGGGTTTAACGAATAAGTGAAAGAAAATCCAAATGCTATCTCAGTTACATAAAGTTTGGAAAGATCCAAAGTGGTCTTGAGGTATTAAAGGTACAGTATCACGTTAAAGTATTTGTGCTGGCATTGTGTTACTCAAGCTGTCAAGGACAAAGTGTCTTCTTGACAGGATGGAGATCCTTTCTCCCAAGCCATTTATCTGTATGCATTTACTCCCTCTTTTTTTTGTCTTTGCGACGATCCGACTCGTACCTCTTCTCGAGAGTGATGCTCCCTTTGCATGTCCTCCGGAGCTGGGCCTGCACTCGAGACCTCCAGACGACTCTCACTCTCCCGCGTACCCCCCTGTTTGTCTTGGATCTTGTTGGGATCATCCACCGGCACCAAAATGTGACTCCCTTCGTCGCTCGGCTGCGGACACGGAGAGCCATTTGAAAAGTCCTATGAATGAGGCCCCTTTCCTCTCGCCCCAGTGTCTCAAATGACCCACAGAAGTCAGGCCTAATGAGCTGTGTGGGATGGGAATAAGTCTGATGGTGATGAGGGAGACACACTACCATACTTTTCAAACAGAGGGGTCCACATCACGAGGGGCGAGCTTTTATTTATTTATTTTTTCACAAGAAACTTTTCATACCATTAAATCACAGTCCTAACTATCTATTTAAAGTGACAGTACAGAAAATCAGAAAATTGCCCCTTTTTTAAGTTCATCTTGGTCATGCTATAGGAATGAGTGAAACCGATCCTGGTGGAAAACTTGCTAATTGATTTCTTTTTTCCCTGTTTAAACCATATTAAAAACACATCTGTTAACACGTGGTACAGCGATAAGTTACGCGATGGCTCATTCGGGTCCAGCTGTGTTTCAACAAAACCTGCTCTGACGAAGTCTTCCAACGGCGTGACTTAGAAAAGTGCAGGCCATCTGGTATTTCTAGTAGAGCTCTCTGTACCGTCTGTACATTTCTCACACATATCAGAAAATGTGTTTAAGCAGCCAAATAATTAAAATATTACTCTTTCAATTGCCAATAAATGTGAGTCACTTTGAGCTGCACAGTCAAACAGAAAACAGTCATCTTCAGGGGCAATTCCAAAATAATTTAGCCACACTCAAAATCCACTTATACGATACATCAAGTAATGGCTTTGACCTGAGCTGGGGAGGCCATTTCAAACCCAATTTCCTTTGGTTTCATCAAGCTTGACCATTTCTGTGCTCAAAATAATCCTCGGAGGAATAAAATGAGCTAATGTCATTAAGAGAGCCTTGCTGCAAGAACAAAGACCCAGCTACTATTAAAACAAAGACCAAACAAACAGGGAAGCAGGTCCGTCCTGGCCGTGACTGAAACCGGTGAGGCCTATTGTTACTGTGGAGGGTGGGGTAATGAATCTTCCAGAGCTAAAAATCACAGCATTTCATTTTACCCATTCTGTATTCATCTGTCACAGGAAAATATTCATATAAAGCTGGTAGCATTAATATTTGTGAAACAAGAAAAGCTCTGCCTAACATGTTCTAAGCTTACGGTTGAGCTTAAATTTGTCTACTGAAACTGCATGTGTGTAAAGCCATAATAATTACCAGTTTCAGCATCGAGCGCTAATGTGAACGAATTCAATTCGGGTATAACATATCAAAACTTTACACAGTTCAAGGGAACAGAAAGGGAACTTTAGCAAAAAATTAAAAAATAAAAAAAAATTCAGAATTCATTAAAAGTTAAGAGACCAACAGCTCAAGATATACAGTTTTAATAGGAGAATATCAAAATTAATATTAATGACTATTTTAAGGCTTTTTAGCAAAGGGATAGTTTAAATTCTGCAAGACCAATTATGAACTGGCATTAGTGTATCATGCCACGGTTGCTAATGAACGGTTACTTTGATGCATGCCTAGTGAGACTCTCGAATTGGGATGGGGGTGGGGGGGCAGCACAGGGATCTGAAGATTAGAAAATGTCCATTTCCCATTGCATAGGTAACACTTATTCTCGTTTTTTTAGGTTTCATGTCCTGCATTTATCATAGCAATGTCATGTTCCTGCAAGGTTACGTTTGAAACTAGTTATGCAGACTAATACCGTACCTACTGAACTTGGAAAACAACTACCAATACTATCTTTGGAGAAGGAGGAGTCAGGTGATTAAGTTTATTTGTATTGATTTGCTCCACCTGGCCCCTCATCATAGTGTATAAACTGTTGTGCTTGATTTGATTTGGACCCCCCCAGTAACCCAGACCAGGTAAGAGACTCGTAATCTCCCCACGTATAACCCCCAAAAACCCGCTCTGCTCAAGTGCCAGTATCATGTGGTTCCCCTGTTACAGACAAAAAAAATTCTCACAGTTTGGCTCTTGCAATAATCCGGGATGGCAGGGGTGGGGCAGATGGGTGGCCAACAAACAGAAACCAAAAAGAAAAAGTGACAATGACGTATGTTAAGAACATAAGAACATAAGAACATGAGGATGTTAGTTCATTACGACAAATTCTTCTGACTGCTCCATCAGACAGTGAACTTTTTCATGACGCGTTACATTGACAGCGCCTTCATAATGCCTTCATAATGCATTCGTAAGCAGCATACAGTAAGTATACAGTAGCATGTCGCAATGCATTCATAACATTTTCAATGAACAAGATATGACAGCTCTAATATACATCTAATATACATTATATACAATCATATAATTATTAATGTATATAAATGCATTATAGATGCATTATGCATTGTGAAGGTGCAGTGAATGCTCGATGAATGCATAATGAATGTATCATAAAGGTGCAGTCAATGTTAAGCTTTGCCAACTTTTTCATCACTTAAATGTGACTTAAGTTTTTTTTTATGTGAAAAAAATACATTTGAAGATGTGAAAATATGTTTGTGATGATGCAAAAAAATAACTTTTGGTGAGACATCTTTGAAATACTATGAGGGATTTACACATAAGCCTCTAAACAAGCTAACAAGCCACAAATAAAACTGCTGAAAGCAGCGGTCTTTCATTAAAACCGGCGCCGGACATAAACACGAAGCATTCCTGGTAACGAAGACGAATAAACAAATGAAAAAATTATCATCACACATTTACGCCAAAACATTAAATGCATTTTTGAAGCTTGCTGGCAGAAGCGCGTGTTGTTTGATTTGCTCGGGATCCATGGGGAGCAGGAGGGCATGGAGAAGTTTGCAAGGTCGCCGCAGAACTCACTACTCTCCCACTTAGTTTTTATAAAAGACCAATTTAACGACCCGTTACTGAGCGCGCTCGGAGGAGTGCCCACGGCCTCTAATTGCAAACATTTGCCAAAAGCAAAAAAAAAAGAAAAAAAAGAAAACAGAAAACCTTTGGGTCTCTAACTTCAGTTTTCATTCTGGAGTAATTTTTGCAGAACATTGCAATGCATGTTCAGCATGTTCAATTAAGGTTCCTCCCTGAAACCTTGTTAGTGACTGTGGCATCATATTAGTTATTGACGCAGAAGGGATGTTGTCGACCAAGTGGGCAAACTAACTAATTTTAACAATAAACCCCAGCTCATTAACTACAAATTTTAGCATAACCATGCAAAGTTTGACCTTAACCATTAAACAGAGGCAAAGTCTGGCTCAGTTTACAGTATATGACATACAAACTATTGAGAGAACAAGACGTTCTGGTTTCTTATTAGTTAATTGTAAACTCCATTATTATCACTAATGACGTATAGAGGCACCATTTAATTCTTTTCTTATAAACCAGAAATGCTTCAATAGATAAGACCATCCTAAGAAAGGCTTCCCTTGGCTTCAGGAAAAGTGTGAAACCAAATCTAATAGAATACATGGTGGACTTGGATAGCCAAAGCAAACTATGATCCCTTTACATATAAACACTCCTATGAATAAGATTTCTCTGTCGGAAGTGATGAGTGTCCATTCTTTTGACACCACAATCAAGCAAGATCTATGCGGTTACGCAGGGCCCTTGTTCGGGGGCTCTTACACTGAGCAATGCAGGATGGCTTAACATCAGAGATGCTTAGTAGATATCAGTCAGACTCTTTAGTGCAATAAAACTGGCATGATTGAAAAATATACAAGTATGAAAAGATACAAGCACTTTGTCTGTCAAACAGCATGCCAGTATTTTCAAGTGTTGCCTAGCTGGACACCAACCGTATCAGAAAATTGCAAATGAAATTCCATCTTCAAGGAATCAAACACTCATCAGGAAGCATTCGTGAAGTTATTCATTATAGTGATTACATTATAAATACACATCAAAACTGATTTCATCAATATTCCGTGTTGTGATGGAAACAGCAGAATCAGAATAACGGATAAATTCAGCAAAATAAATAAATAAATGTATATTTAATGTGGGCTAATTTTCTGCCCTTTCCTTCCATCTCTTCCTGGGGTCACAGTGCAGACATGGAGATGAGGAGAAGAGGTGACGCTACATGATTCTTCAAGTGTGGCATTGTGCATGAGTGACCTCCAGGGGGCGTTGACTGATACCCTGCACTCCCCGAAAGCGGGTAATAAAAATGGATTCATGGATCTGCAGACGAGCAGGCTGTGTTAGTAGCCAAGGAACCAGGACAGCGTAGCCACCACCAGGGCGTCAGCACCCTACCGCGGCCGTAAGACCACCCGTCCCAGACACAAGCCACTCTCAGGATTGAGAAGCCACGCCTCCTACTGCAGGTACAGCTCATTGTGCGCAAAACATGGAAACACACAGACACTCATCCATGCACACGAGGAAAAGTAAAGGACTACAAAGAAATAAAAAAGAAAAGGGGGCACTTACAAGAAGCAACTGACTGAAGACAAAGTACTGTTTTTATTTTTTAAAGAAGTGTATATTTCACCTGGTCCTTTGTAATGGGGAATGATGCAGAACCAGAAAGTAGGTTGTAAATGTTTTCACTGAACTACACTCCATAATACTTATTAAAGTTATAAAAATAATCTCCGCGGTGCAAAGAGGCTAGCCGAAGATTAACACCTAATAAAAGCACGATATAAAAGTTTATTACATTCCAGCCAAGACAAATTAAAACCCCAGTCCCACTGGAGACACGATAAGAAAACTGTCGTCGTCTGTCTTTAAGGATTTGCGAAATTAATATAAAAAATATTATATATATAAAAAGAAACTAAAATAGAAATCTGTGAACAAATGGAATGGGGTGGAAGGAATCACTGCAATTGCCGGAATCCTTCTAAACCATCCCTGCATTCCTTTATGCGATCATAAGAAAAAATATATATATATTGCAGTGGCAGATCTCCAACCCGTAAATACACCAGCAGCATGCAGACCAGCTTTGCACAGGTAAACATACAGATTCCTCAAGCAAATGAGGTATCAATCTAAAGAGGTGTGTGAATATTAAGATCAGGAAAAAAAAAACCAAAAAACTTTCAATTCAGACCATGCATGCTGAAAAATGTGCAGGCGTGCCAAGAACTGTCCGGAACACCTTTCTGGAGATATCAGGATGGATACTGTCACTCAAACAGCCGTGACAGACAGGCAGAATGTCCGTGTGAGTGGCTTTTGTTTTTGTGGAGCATACAAAAGTAGAGAGGGGATATTTTATCTTATTTATGCTGCAGGGATGGCAAGCAGTGAGCAAAACTATATTCAAGCAGGCGGATTTGTGGCCTGAAGTTTCAAATCCCAAGAGGGGTTTGAACATTTTCGGCATGTACCCGGCTCTGTTAATGGGGGAGAGGGGTGTTTAAATCGGAAGCTCGGGAAGTCACCCGGAATAAGCACGAACACTAAGCATGTAAATAAGAGCATGCAGTGCGTCAACAGCAAGCGATAAACCACAGCACGCAGAGCACTCAGGCATCCGTGCACCGAGCATTCTCATGCACCCCTGCACACAGCCACCGAGCTATGTGCTAACAATAAAGGCAATAGATTTGAATACAGACGGTCCCTCGTCTCCCAATGACACGCGCTCCGTAAACCCGGATAGCTAATGCATTCACGCTCGTTCTTATCGATGCTCTCTGTTTGCGCGTGGCACGTAACGGATGCGCTGCGTTCAACCGCATCGTCCCGTCCCTTTCTGTGACGATACTCCTGCTCCACGATTCGGCAGTGTATCAAACGTGCTTGTCTTCTACTTTTGACAAGAATAACTTCTTTCAAGTGTAAACAAACCGTCTTTTCCCCCTGAAAGTATACCCTACAGTTCTCAAAATACTTTTTTTTCCTCCTTGATAGGGGCGGTTTATTCTAAATAATGTTGTCCTCCTAACAGGGTTAAAGGTAGGAGATGTTCTGCTTCCTACAATATACTTTGATTGTTATGGATCTTGCCTACACACGTGGATGGAAGGTGCTGAAAATCATTACTATTCCCACGGATGGGTTGAACGTTGACGTGCTGACCCGGAGGTCAACGCACTAAGGGTCAGGCAAGGTCAGAAAAGGTCAAGCAGCAGTATATCCACAAATCTCCACTGACGGATAATAGATACAGTCAGGAAGGCACAGCAATTAAAATACAGATGGGGAGAGTTAGAATGCAGTAGTTCATAAGGCCTGGAGTACATCTCCTACGTCACTAAATCATTTTACATTAATCCGATACTGCATGTGAGGCCCAGGGCCCCGATAATGGTGCTGTCACACAGTAACGAAGGACCCCTGAGCGACACCTGCTGAATTGATTGGGAAGCCTTTGACACTATGTAGTATATCATAAACTGCACAGTAGGCTGTAAAGCAAGGACAATCAGGTGACCATCTGCCACCCAATCAGAACACCAGCAGTGTATAAATGCTCTCTCTCTCTCTCCCTTCTTTATGTCACCTGGGAATATTTCTCTTCACAGTGGATGTCTATAGCATGTAAAATTAGCAAAATTCACTGATTTGCTTGATTTTTTTTTGTCTGATCTCAGTTCCGACACTCAGGGCACGGGTTCCTGTTTACCTTTGTCAACATGTTAATGAACGGTATTACATGAAACATGTTCCTATTTCGGGACGTGAAAAAGGGGCACAAGCTACTTAATGAACTTTATAATTATCAGTTTCCAGAGAATCTAAGAAAAGGCACACAGCAGTCTGGATGACGGTGAAATGCTCACATGACATCTCAAGTTAAAAGTAGTAATGAATAATTACCAAAGATAGCATTAAAAAAAAATGCACAATGGGTGAAGGCTTGTACGTATCAGATCTTGCGGACGGATGTATTCATTAGTTCACAATGAAGCGAGTGGAAGTGGCCAGTCATCGTTAGCTAAGGAATGCCGTGGCCTCTTTGCGATGCTTAAGGTTTCTGACGCAGATGACGGGTCGGAGAGGACCTCGCTGGAGCTCAGGCGATATCGATTTCCCGAAGCATGGCTGCTGCATGTAAGTTCAATGCAAAGAATGCAGCCGCTTCTCCAGCCAAAACGGTTTGTAATATGGACTTGTTTTCAGTAACTGACAATAATGGCACATTGTTTTATTTACGGTTTGAAGCTCTGATTAGATAACTGATCTTTGTTGTCTATTATCCCATGTGGGAGGGGATATTATTTTTCATTAAAAGTTCCGAAACATGCAGTGTTTATAGTCTATAATGTTCTCAAACTGTATGTTTAGTAAACATAAAACCAGAGAAAAACCAGTTTACACTCTATCGGACCAACCTGAGGAGTATTCAACAGATGAATGTATAGTATGTATGATTAGAAATAAATATATTTCAATATCACTCACGTTGTTTTAATAGCTTTTTTAACCAGGGGGCTTTTTAATTCACTGTGAATAAGGTGAAATCCTTATCGCATTAAAATCATAATGAAATACAGGTAGTGTGCATTAAGCTATGTTACACCATGCACCCAGGTACATTTTCCAAGCAAACTTAAACGCAGCCGTTTTGCATACAGACATTTCATCATTAATTATGTGCTTCGTCTGCATATCCGACACACGAATGCGCCATGCGGCTAAAACGTTCACGCATGTTTTAGGCTTCATTCATTGCTTCCTCTTTCCTGTTTATGCATGACACGCCGCACAGTGTGTGCTCCCTACGCAATTCCGTCGCATCCGAGCAACTTAACACTTCACATAGCCACAAACCGACATGGGGAGATCGTCAAGCATAAGTGTGCTTTTTTAATTCGCCACAGCAAGGGACGCGGCCGTATTAATTGCGGTCGGTCAGTTTGTTTCCCGCTCTGCTAAATTTTAAACAGCCAGACATTTCCCTCTAATTTCCATTATTTCCTTAACTTCAGCAGGTAAGACATTTCGTTCTCTTGGGTGGTCCTCAAAATAATGGCACTATCACATGTTGCAATTAGTGTTTTTCGCTCTGTCCTCAAGCAAAAGGTACATGAAAATGATAAGGATCTCCACCATCCGCCGGGCTTAAATTGGCTTAAGCTCGAACTCGGCGCCTTTGTGTCTCGCGGCTTACGTTTCAGGACCCGCATATATAACCTTATTATACAGTGTAAAGAGAAAGGAGGATCTTGAATTATTCAGCACCCTGGTTTTCTGGCGAGAAGAAGTTCAGCAGAATTTAAATGATCTCAAAGAAACTCGCAAGAAACCTGGATTAATTAGCTCACACCTTTTGTGGAGTAGAACCTGACAACAGCAATCCAATCTGATTCCCACATGTCGAACATTATGAAATATTACATGTTGGAATTAAACTCAGAGTACCTTTTCTACATTTAGCCCTTCAATTTTGGAAGGAGATAATTCCCCACTCCGTCGTTCCACACTCTTGGCTAATCAGAATTTTGAGCAGGTTAAATCTGTCACGGGGGTGTCCTGGGAGGGGAAAAATGGGTGCTGACAGGAGTCGGGCAGGACGGGTAAATAAACAAACACGCAGCCTCCGTGCAGGCGACGGGACGGGCCCATGAATTATTGACACACACCTGCCACAAAGTCAGAATCAGGACACGCAGCTCTGCCCGCTGCTTCTGACAGGGCTTCTCAGGCTCGGGGTGGCTGAGACAGGCTGGAGGCTCTGGGAGTTGCATCCCCCCCCACACTGTGGATTGTCTACCACTAGGTACTTGTTGTCTGATTGCACCTCTCCCAGTTGCCTTTACTGTGAGTCTGAGGGCCTCCCTCACTCCTCATGGTTACCTGTAGAGTGACTCTGAGGGTCTCCCTCACTCCTCATGGTTACCTGTAGAGTGACTCTCAGGGTCTTCCTCACCCCCTACAGTTACCTGTAGAGTGACTCTCAGGGTCTTCCTCACCCCCTACAGTTACCAGTAGTGTGACTCGCAGGGTCTCCCTCACCCCCCACAGTTACCTGTAGTGTGACTCTCAGGGTCTCCCTCATCCCCCACAGTTACCTGTAGTGTGACTCTCAGGGTCTCCCTCATCCCCCACAGTTATCTGTTGTGTCTCTCTGAGGGCTTCCCCATGGGTACTTGTAGTATGACTCATAGGGTCTCCTTCATCCCCTCTTGGTTAACTGTAGTGACTCTGAGGGCCTCCCTCACCCCCAACAGCTTTGTTTTGTGACTCTGGGGGCCCTCTTCACCCCTCATGGTAGTGTGACTCTGAGGGCCTCCCTCACTCTGCATGGGTACCTGTAGCATGACTCTCAGGGTCTCCCTCATCCCCCATTGTCACCTGTAGTGACTCTGAGGGGCTCCCTCACCACCCACAGTTATGATTTGTGACTCTGAGGGCTTCCCTCACCCCTGATGGTAGTGTGAATCTGAGTGCCTCCCTCACCCCCCACAGTTTCCTGTAGTGTGACTCTGAGGGCCTCCCTCACCCCCCACAGTTACCTGTTGTGTGACTCTGAGGGGCTCCTTGTTGGCCTTGTGCTGTCCCTCCAGTATCTCCTGCTGGGCTTGCAGCAACAGCTGTTTTCCCGAAGTGGGGTCCGCCTGTAGCTTCTGCACCATCTGTCTACGATGTGTGTGT
>JAODJX010000035.1:5873618-5896275 GCA_026776945.1 Isichthys henryi | reverse complement strand
CATATGGATGAAGAAATGACCCAGGCTTGGTCAACGGTGACAAGACGCTCCCATCCCTCGACCCGGAAAGCCTCGCACCGTCTCCGAGCCCGCGCCAGCTCAGCCCCCACCCCCCAGCTCCCGCTTGGTAGCACCCAGCTGGAATAAATGAAAGCGCAGTGATATTTAGATGGATGACTTGCACACCAGGAAGAGAAAACTACCAAACACGAACCTGAAGCGATCCCCTGTCTTCACATGCTTGATTTCATCCCTTAATTAGAGCCATTAATCAAGAGCCCGGAGATATGAGGCTTCGGAAGGGCCTGACAACAGTCACCTCACCACCTGTCAGAATTACAGCTTTCGGTTCAAACGCCATTCCTCAAGCGGTTATTTTCTACAAGCCTGGCTGCACCCTGCCGTTGGGCCATTCCCCCATGTCGTCCTGCCTCGAAGCGAGGCAGTGGGGATCCCGCTGAAGGCCATGATGAACGGTGGACAGACAGATGGACACTGGGCACTCCGTATCGCTAACTCTACAGTAGCTGCGCCTCTAACATCAGTTCTCACTGCTTTCAAGTAATTATTATTAAAATGAAGAGCAAGCGTGTGCCTCTGATATACTGCTTAGAAAAACAGTAATTGGCATGTCACTTATCGCAATAATAAAACCACTGCAGGGTTCATTTTTCACTGAAATTCAAAATACACCATTACATGTGTAATATTTTTAGGCGTCAGATGTGTTTCCTCAATTTTCCCCGTTTCCAGCTCAATCTCGACCATGAGGTCTTAGCTGGAGAAAATCAGATGAGAAAATTATCAGAAAAAGACAGTAATAGCTGCAGCCGGCCCACCCCCGTGCATCAAATTTCTTTTCTGATAGATCGCCATCAGGTAAGGCATTATTAAGTGAATACTGATGGACGGTTAGCATGATCCTTCAGGATGGGCCGTTCAAGCCGCGCCTTCTCGACGTCCTTCCACACATCTTTGTGACAGATTCCTAGCATTAAGGCACTGAGTATTACTCACCCCATGTACGCAATAATAATTTCACAGTAACGCATAATAAAAGGCCTGCGAGAATTTATGCGGCTAGGTATCGAGTATAATTCTGCAATGCAACATTTGGGGGGTGAAACAGAAAAAAACTTGGATTCCTAGCCCTATAAAAACACCGGAAACCCCCCCTAATATATTAAACAGTGTGTCAGGGCAGAGGGAAGTAAGATTTTACTTCATATTTGCGCTAAATTTCAATGCCTGATTTGGATGCCTATTAAAATAATATATATGTATATACAGATTTTACCTATAGGAGCACAGAAGCAGATAACCAACAATAGAGATTGGGAGTAATTCGCTGCTTTCCTTACCCCCCATGTGTTAAACACTGAGGTGGCTCTTTAGATGGTTGTGTGAAATCAGAACTGGGAGGTTCAAAAAAGCAGCACGCCAGCAGAAGGCGCCATCTGGGAAGTCAACAGACCGTCCCCAGAACAGCGCCCCCTAGTGCAAAAAAGGGGTTAACAGTTTTGTCAAAAAAAAATAAAAATCTTCACTTTTCGTACCTAAAAAATTTCTCGGGGCATTAATCTGTAAACTTAAAAAAGGTTCTCTCTTCTCCCTGGTAAAATCCTTCTTGCTAAATATGTTTTAGTATAAGTGAAGCTGCAAAGCAAATTAACACTGTGATATATGTTTGGGGCACAACTCAGGATTCAACCTAAAGATACACACATTTATACTGGGTGACAGTTAATTATCTTTTATGAGCCCGAAAGGTAAGTAAATTTAATACTCCGATTTAAAAGATATAACACCTTTTTAATAATGCGTCACAGCTCAGTGAATTATGGGGTCAGAAACACAGTACAGCTAGCAGGTAGCACATTGGTAGAGTGCCTGGCCATGTGACCAAAAGGTTACAAGCCTATTGGACCTTAGAAAGCCAATAAGAATCACTACAATAAAATGTCTTGCTGTACGACTAGGTGATAAGGGAAGCTATGGCCTTCAAGTGCCTTCAGATGCTTAGCGACTTATTTCATGAGCTACAACAGCAGATCCAATGAGACACATTGTTACATGATGTAATGAAATTACGTCAGCACCAGGAATAAATCAAACGGGTAGCACAAAGAAATGTCAGTTTGCAAATAACAAGAAAAAAAGTTAGCAAAGTACAAATTTAAAAGCTTACTAACTACAAAAGTGATATTAACGTTGAGAAAGATGGACTATTTATGCACAGAAGTGGGTCCTGCATTTTATTTAATATTACATAAATGACAAACAGCTAGCCCTTATTACTCCTAATGGTTATTACTTCTGTTATTGTGCCTATAATTACTTTTATAAATTGCTCTAAGGAAACGTGACCATTCAGTGGGCAGACGATATTAATACACAATTTCAGCTAAACATTTCCAACCATCCTATTAATCAGTTCAGTTATTCACATTAGATCAAAAGACGCGTAACCTCAGGGGGAGGGCGCGAGTGTGTCTGTGTGTGTTTGGGGATGGGGGGGAGGAGTTAAAAAAAGAAAAACAATTTGCATGTTGCACAAGCATAATACTTCTCCAAAAGCCAAACAGGTCATGTGAATTAGGCGTCCCTTTGAATTCGGGGGAATCATAAAAGTTTTAATTACAATATGATCTGAATATCCATAGGAAAATCTCAGAAGTCAACATAGAGCGGCTTAAAGGAAATGACCGGATCAGATTATCCAACAGGAATATCCAAACACAAGATCCTCGGAGTGATGATAGTGGGGTGGCATCCTTCCCCATATAGGAATGAAATTGGTAGGCCTACTATGCAATTCATAAAGCCCAGGCAGTGTGCACACATTTTTCACCTTCAATTTTATTTTTTCATTAGTCTTGGAGCCACAAAGCAGATTCAATTAGGTTTTCTGATTGGGGTACTGGCATTCTGTTAGGTCACCCAAAGGTTAAATAATTCAGCGCTACAAACATGATTATGCTACTGTAGCATTTGATCAAACACACCGTTTATCATACAAGCCGTCTCAGTTTTGAAGTCTCGAAATAATGACATTTTTGAGATTCCTCTGCAGGTAATTGGCGGGGTATTTTATATCTTCGATGGCTTAACTACCATCATTTCACATTAAATAAATTCATAAGGAGAAGACGCGGAAGCACTATGGGGCTTACATTACGGTGGCACAACAGCCCCGAAAGCCAGGGGAACGCGCTAAATCACTTTTACGTGAGGAAGACAACATGCGCGGCGGATAACTTGGGCTTTTTACAAGCTTGAGGCACATAATTAGCATCCTAAAAAGTCCAAGTTTGGTGTCAACTCCCAGCTGTAATTTAAAGGTTGGGTACAAGTGCACCCTGAATCATATCTAAATCCAAGGAGTGCATTTGCATATATCTGTACAGCAATCTAATAATTAAGCAGACCCTAAAGCTTCAGAATCTCATGACTGCTACTTTGCAACACATACAAAAAAAAAAATGTAGACCTGGCACATCAACGAGCTAGAAATTAGCCATGCGTGCAGCGTGGATGTGGCTGATTTTGTTTCTGTAAAGACATGCACCGCACAAACCAGATATATATTTAAATATAGAATTGGCACCGCATAAACTGCAGGAACCCTGCAACGTTAATTTCCTGTGCCTTCCCTCTCGTGCCCTTAGAAGCCGAATTCTTCCCGCCTTCAATGATTGGTACAACACATATGCGATGACAACAGATTTCCAAACAACAAGGGATAGGTGAAATCCTGAATAATGTATGAGGGACTTTAATATTTGGAGTGATGCTTGTCAATCACCATCCTCTCAATCAAGGAGACAGTACGGATCATTTCCATTTCAATTATTGGTTATTCAAGTCTGAGACACAGCTGAAGTATTCTGGGTAACCAGTCAATCTATGTATTTGTAAGAGATCCCAGGCTGTACTTCAATTACACCATGAATAAAAATACACCAGAACTCTGAACACTGCACACTAATTCAACTTATAGATTTAATATCTGTATTTACATGCCAACATTACTGAGCAAACAAGCTCATTTAAAAGTTCATATGCTAATGTGTGACATTTAAAGCAAACTTTACACGAGAGGAGGACATACAGCAATGGATTTTGATTCTTTTCATGTCCCTGAACTTATGCATCTTCAATATTTATAACTTTAAAACCATGACACCTTTGCAAAAGAATATAAGGTGAAAGGAGGACAGTCTGATTGTGAATTCAGTAGTTTTTGGAAGGGAACAAAAATATATTTCCATCAGAATTTTTATACCGAAAGGGGAAGGCATAAATAGTTTGACAAAGACAGAAACTAGAAGTTTTACTCTACAATCCGAGAATTCCAAAATGTGCTTTTTAAACCCTTATATTTGATTTTGTTTTTTAATTACTGCCTTGATCTTAATTATAGTCAGGTACAAACTGGACCCCCCCAGTGAAGACCCACAGAGGCAGTTCAGCAGCGTAACACCCAACTTGTCCCACTCCTGTATCCTCTGCTCCCAAGTCAGAAGCTACAACTAAGTAACCAGAAAGCAGGCTCTCAAACCACAAAAACTTTTTTTTTCCAAGAATTTTTTGGTAATTATTTTGCACCCAATGTGAACACAATGCCAGACGCATGCAAAATAGCAGCAAATGTCACAATGCTGGTCACAGGGGTTGCGGTATTTAGCAAGGTCCATCGCAAACCTATTATTTGTCTATTATATGTCCATAAAATAACATCAATGAAAGACTATTGTCATTATTGTTATTATTACTCCAGAGTATTGACCAGAAAGATAGAGATATTTTAATTATTAAAAAAAGAACACATTTCAGATCTGCTGCTACAATCACAGAAAGTAGTCGATTCACTTTTTTGGACCTGATTTTGTACCTCAGATCTGAGTTCAGCCTCCTCGCATTTGCTTCCCCGTATCTCCTGAATGCTCTCTGCTCCAAGCTGCGAGTTTACACACAAAAGAAAACCACAATGCCAACCAATTGGACCTCACTTAAGAAACCTTGAGGATCGATCTGCAAAGCAGAGGCTGAACAGGAGCCCGGTTCTCCAATACGGTGTTCAAACTGTTCATTCATTAAAAGATGCTCTTTCTTATTGATTTCGGCTTAAGTAATGAGAAAGCTTATCCAAAAATCTTTAGCATTTGGGTTCGAGTTAAGGAAATCGATGCAACCATTTCCCATTTTAACAGCATATGTGAATTTTATGTACAAAAGACAAAACAAATCCAAAATCAGATAAAATCAATAAGCTTTGTCAATACAACATAAAGCTGATAAATGGCATTTTTAGGCAATTAAAGTGAGCTGTAAACATGCAAAGGCTAATCAATTCAGATGTATATCTATTATCAGTAGTTAAACACAGATTTAAAATATCCATACAGCCATAATTCTATTCTAAACGTCTCAAAGGCCACATTTACAGATATGCTACAAAAGTGCATTAAAATCTTATGGCCTCGACTTCAGCTTAATAAAAACACAACAGTGCAGGAGACTTTTTGATGTCAAGTGTTTCTCAGATGTTTTAAGTAAATAGATTGAAAGGCTTGAATTTAATATGCTTGTTTTTTAAACAGAATTACGATTTGAAAGCAGAGGAAAGCAATGAACCAAAGAACTACCAGTTCAAGATTCGGATCAAGGTGCAAAGCGTATTTGGAGAAGTCCGTGACTTAGAAGCGGCAGAGCGGGTGGATGGTCACTGCAGGACACGCACACTAAACTTCCATGACATTTCCTGACTAGAAACATTGCAGGTGTCCACGTCTACGTTCCCCTCCAAGCGTAAGAAATTACGCGAGGGAAAAACAAATGATTTACAAAGACTTTAAAAAATCCATTCCAGAAAGAGCTGGCATATCTTAAGTTCGAGTGCCAAAAGTTGGCGCTTCTTTTTGGGAGATTTTCAGTCGTTAACTCTGAAGCCTGTGAGTTTCGAGTTAAGAAAGTTAAAAAAACTACAAAAGAAATGATTTCCCAGAGGGATCCACGTCCTTATTAATATTCACCAGATCCTGATTTTACATCTGTGGCATGTTTAGTCTCTGATGTGCTGTATTATCTGCCATCTGTGGAATTCACACCATCTACATATGCAATAACCACATAAAAATCTATTAATAATAACCAAGGGAAAATTCTTTCTCAGATAATTTAAAGCGCTATCGAAGATTTTGCGAATTCCATACTGCCGTTTGTTCGTCGCGTTTTCAAGTTCTCCAGTCACAATTCTGTCTTACAGAGGTGGTTTAATCACGCGTACAAAATAACTAGCTTCTCTGTTCGTGAAGCATCACATTTCAATTGTGCAGCCAATAAACGCATTACATGAAGAGGGCTGAAATGATTTACTATCTGGAAAGCCCGACGACCAAGGTTACCATGGTGAGCTACCTTTTCCATGTCTACAAGGTCAAGTGAGAATGACCTATCAGTGTACAAACCTCAGTTTCATCACATAATAATATGTTTTCAAAGAACAGGTTGTTGCTTCCATGAATTCTCATTACTAATATTTCCAGTTTTATGCAGTAAAAAAATATACTATTGTGCATATACATTTATTCCAATGAAATCCAATGCATCACTGATAATACTGACAATTATTTGATTAAAAGAATTGTATGAGGATCTGTAAAATAAGGTAGTAACAAAACTGCTTTGGCAGCTCAGATATTTCCATTCTTACTTTTTCAGAGCTATATGCTTCCCTGCCTCCTAATGAACAAATGCACGGCAAAACCTCAGTTTTATATAGTTACAGCATTTAATTTTTATTTGACTGCATTGTAATTTTAAGTTAAAACATAGAATGTACTACAGCAAAAAGCAAAGAAAAAATGGAAGAAAGTGGTTCATTAGTTTGGAATTAAGTGAAATTATTTACTGTTATGGTTCAAACCTATGTAAAGCCCATTAAACAAATGATGACATATTTTTTAAAAAAAGTAAAAATTAAAATGTTTCACAAGAAGCACAATCCCTGTTGAAGGTATCCTTGGTCTTTTAGAAATGCCTCCCAGAAATGGTCTGAAGGATTTGAAGTCAGAATGTTCTGTGCATAATGTTTAAAGGCAACCTGAGAGATCACACAGTTTCTGTGAGGAAAAAACAGGCAAAAGTGATGAACGCTGCACAAATACACACAAGTCCTACCACACACTTTACATGTGAGCATGTATCAATACAGTGTATCTGCTACAGGGTCACAGGTTTTATTATTCAAATATTAAAATGCTTAAAAAGTTACCAAAAAATTACATTAAAAAATACAAAAAAATACTACTACAAAATGCTGAATAGATGAATCATGAAGATTTCAAAGTAGAATTCTGAAATATAGAAGAATTATGTAAAAATGGGTTCAATATGATAAATACGGAAGTCTACCGAGAAAAATAAAATTCATGAAGCATTCCATTTTTTTTCCGGGACTTTGATATAATTAATTCATCCCTAAATGATTCAATCCATTCTTATTCATCCCAGACAAACAATAACCTAAAACACATGAACTATTTATGACAAGAACACAAATAATGACTCTCTACTTAGGTAAAGATCAGCTTCTCCAAGAATGGAAAACACAATAAGGATTTGCCTGCGGCTTCTTCAACAAAATAATAATCTGCTTCTCCAATGCTAAGCTACACTGCGAAACGGTTGCTCTGTGGTTTAAAATAGGCTGAAATTACACCCTCTTGCCAAAAAGATTTACTTATGTCCTAGGGCTTGTCATGGGCTGAAAGAAATATGTTCTTTTTTCACAAATTACATCTTAAAAATAACTCCGCAGACACATTCAAATAATTAAAGCAACCACATGAGATGAGAGATGCTGTTTGTACTACAGCCAACTGAGGGACGAACTTTTTAACATTCTCTAGTCAACTGTAAATCTTGCTAAATATACAGAAAAAAAAATATGTAAGCAGAGCTACAATACTTAAAGTCAATGGGCTCTCACACCAATGTACTGTTTTATTATTTCTGTTTTTTCCCCATTACAACCACATTTATACATTTAGGGGATTAACAATTTCTGCCAATATTTTTCAACTGGGTGTCTTACAGGAGTAAACTGGGTCAAGTACTCCACCCATGAGTATCACAAGAGACCCCCCCTGGGATTGGAACTGGAAGCATTAAGGTCACAAATTCCATCCAAGAGGGATAGGGGAAAAAGAACTAAATTAAAAGTAACTTACCTCAAAGAATAGCAACAGTTGTATTGAAATAAACCAGATATTCAACAAATATTTCACAATACGCCAAGACATGCGAAACAGTTACTGTTTTTTTTATTATATATTTCTAAAGATGCACCGCAAAGCTTCATGGCAGGTGCTGATTTGTCAAAGCCGGCATGTGACTGTCTATTTCGATCTTGTGAAGGGCAAGGAAGAGCATCTGTGATGGGAAACCCGCTGGTAAAACAGACTCATGCCTCATGACAGCTTTGTCTGTTGTACCCTAATGCTGTATGTGTTCTTGGGAGTCACATGACCTTCTGTATCCAAATTCCCAGGGTTCCCACAAGGTGATTTGCGCATTGCACTGAGTGACACAAAGGGAAGTGACCGCATTGGAAACTTTTTCCACCAATACTGAAGCTGACTTCCTCTGTCCCTCGCTACAACAAATCCATCTTATTTCTCCACAGATTTTATTACCCCTTTAATGAGCAAAACCAAATTTAAAAGCTACACTGCAAACCACACGGGTGTCTTTGTTCCACACGTAACCAGCGCTCGACCCCGAGCTCTCTCTTGCAAATGCCCTTTCTGAAGAACTGCGTGCCACGGAACTACATCAAAAAGCCTTCAATCTATCCATTTCATCCATCGGAAATAGTGCGTTTCAAACGGTATAAACCGAGAATGTAGGATAAATTCCACAATTAGAAAGTCACATAAAAATATTCATATACGTAAGTCATATTCACGAAGAGGGTCTCCTTAAGTGACTACACAACTTTGGATTGGGGCACATTTGTGTAGTTATTGTATATGAAATGTGCAATAAAACATACATTTTATCTTTAGAAACAGACCCGGCAGCCCCGAGACCCTGCACAGGACAAGTGGGTATGGAAAATGGATGAATGGATGGATGGATGGATGGATGGATGGATATAATGAAGAATCCAATGTTCAAAGCTTTAACAATAATCAATTATTAAAAAAGAAAGAAACAAACAAATGAATAATAATAATAATAATAATAAATTAAAAACAAGGCTCAAGAAGCTACTGGTTTCTTTATTTATGAAGCAGAATGAAAGCAGATCGATTCTGAAGAAAGAAATTCTCAAAAATGTCTTTTTCTCTCCATGCCTAAATTAACAACACAATGCATTGAACATGCAATCTGTCTTCATCAATGTCAATACATCAAATGCCAGTCTAAATGACGTATTCCAATGAAAAGCCTGTGTGATTATACTTTTCCCTAAGGAGACACTTGTGGTAATTTCTGTTGGCATCTTATCTCAGAGATGGACAACTGAGCAGCACAGAATTGCAGGTACACTATGCATGCACATACAGAAACACACACAGAAATTTATTTTTTAGCCTACACACAACATACAGAAACACACACGGCATCCCAAAGTCCTGAGAACAACACAGCCCATTACAGCATCAAAGATGAACAGAATGATAATTGAAAATGATTATAAGCCATTACCGTCTAGCCAATGGGAAAACACCTTGTGTTATAATTCAACAATGTTACATCTGAATTGTGGGTGGTATTTATATAATATTATATAATATTGTTGTGTGTGTGTATATATATATATATCATATTACCGCAGACAATAATGGCATGTGGAAAAGTGCAGTATGAATTAAGTTTAACATACCGATGTTAACGTTTTACGCAGAAAACTGCAAAAATGCAGCCAATCAATGGCACAAATCATTGTCAACCATTGTCATCTCCAACTATTATCGATGTTATAGATTAGTTGTTGCAGCCCTACTCATAATTGCTAATTATCCCATTTCATTATAGGTCACTCAACCCATAACTACTACATCAACTAGTGAGTGTAGAAGACCTTCGCCATCCTTTCTCCGCCACCTGCCACTAGCCACTTCGTCGAGTGACATTACGCGCCTGACAGCAAGCATCAGTTGTTTGATTCTACTCAGAGCCCCGCTGTGAGCTCCAGGTCAACAGCAGATGCTAATCTAGATCTCTACGGCAGGAAGTGCCTTGGTTGACTGCTAGGCTACACTGGAGAGGCCTACAAAGACATCATTTGAAAATGCTCCTGAGTAATGCAGCTGAAGGTTAGTCAAATTAACACAGAGATGAGCAAGAAGGAGATAGTACAAAGTCCTGGCGGCATTTTGGATGCGAAAAGCAGGAACGAGCGATCCCTGCAGCATTTTACGGCGAAAAAGTCACAAATCTATTACAAGTTACTGTCGAACCATTGCCAATATGAAACTGAACTGCAAAAACATCACGGATGCACTTCCTCAAATTATCTACCCTTTCAATAACTTTAATTAATCTACCTTATACTGGCACACACAAAATTTATTTTTGCATCCTGTTCTGATGACTCAATGGTTTGCTGAATTTCGAGCGATGCACAATTTGCAAATGAATATTTTAGATAATTAAAACTTTCAGTAATAAAATTTTAAAGCTGTGGCACTTTAAAAATCCAACTCAGGATCCAGATTGCAAGGACTGCCAACATCAAGGTGACTTCCCTAAGCACGGTCTGCCTGACCCAGTTTTCTGCTTGGAAGGATGTTGTGACCTTCCGTAGGGAGCGCCTTGATGTGACTGTTCACCGTCCACTTCATAATGATTCATAATGATTGGCTGAACTGTTAAAAAATACACAGAATTCACATTTGAGGTCCTACTTCCAATTCTGCTGCTGCTACAGCTAACCAACACCATCTCTAGCAAACTTTGACAGCTCTTTAATTTTCTCATGGTTGAATCCCAGGTTCAGAATTTCCTACCAAACCCAAAGACGCCATAAATAAAGGTGCAATTACATGGAGGCCATTGTTACTTTGGCCAGAGCCTGGACAGATGGCTCCTGTTACCTGGGAATGTAATTTCGAGAACCTGAGCTGATTAATATTTACTGTGGCAAGGGGTCTAAACACTCATGCAATCAAATCTGTTTCAATTTCTTTTAAATAAAAACAGATGCAACAGATCGAAAGATGATTTCTTATTTATGATTACAGAGTCTAAGGCAATAATAAAATTTTTTTTTTATCAAAAACTACTTTGGATTGGGCAGCTACCTTTGATAGCCACACGTACACCTACTGCACTGGAATGCAAAGCATCCTTTATTTTTTCCCACCCTGCATAAGCCACAGAAAACTGGATTCGCAAAAAAAAGGCAGCCGCACAGCACCTTCCTGCATCACACTGACATTACGGCATCCGGCATATCCCAGAAACCCGCAGAGAGTTGCACCCCGACACCATGACGCCACCAAGCGTAAGACAATATCAGCAAATATGCAAATGTGATTAGCTCTCCCAATGGAGCACATTAGAGGCAGATTTGGTTTTTTTTGGTAAACGGATTTTGGGGAGGAGAAGGTGCATCTGTGTCCCTGTGCCTTGAACGCTGGTGGGGATTTGGAACCATGCCATGCACTGGCAGTCGGGGGGGGGGGGGACGGACGACAACTGAAAGGCAAGCTCACCAGAAAACATCATAGAGCCCCGCATTATTGAGTAATTAGGACAACAGCCCCACCCCCTTCCCAAGAGTAACCAGGGCTGTCTAATACATTGCTTGGAATATCCTGTTCCAAGCAACTGTAAATAGGTAAGATGGATTCATTCTGTCACCTTCCACAGACAGATACACGGAGAAGGAGAAAAAAACAGAGGACGACAGAGATATGCTGACACATAAACACCCAAAATATCCTAAATGAGCTGATGACTAATAGTTCTACTCTCTTTCCGTACAAGTACCATGTTTCACCATGGGGTGCTAATTAGGCCAACGCTGACACTCTCCACACTCTGCTGATTTGCTGTGGAGTCGTCATCTTGTACTGAGAAAAAGGTTTTGGTGAATAAATACAACAGGCAAGAAACTTGGGCTGCATGCGATGGAGACCAGTAACCTTTGGGATTGTTCAGACTTTTTTCAAAGAAGGTGAAGTTGATGGATCTTCTAAACTCTAAAATCTCTCGCTCGTCTTCAGTTAACATTACAAAATTGTGGATGTAGTTTTATTCAGTTATAATGAAGATAAACCATGCATAACTACTGTTCTGTAAATGCGGAAAATTCTGAGAATAGCTGTTTATGGTAATTACTTTTATTCACTAGCTAGGGACAGAAAGCAGTGGTATTTACTACCACTCAAACCACATATTTGCATGGAGTTCCAAGGTCACTACAAACAGTTATTTCACTAAAAATCAAATAAGCGCATTCCTTATTTAGGAGACGCCGAAGCAGCATTCTACAGAGCAGCTAGCTAGCTGCAATCTGCTGACTCTACTCGCTAGCTATTTAATTTAGTTTTTGATACATCAGAGAAGACTTTTTGAGTGAGGCCCCGGAAATAACAAACCTGCCCCTGGTAACAGAAACAAAACAGCTCTCTATAACAAGCAATGTGCACATTTTACCTAAAGAAACAAATCTAAATAAATTGACTGTTACGTAATAATGTAGATTCCTCATTCACCTGCTGCTCATGACAGAAATTGAGCCGAAATTGAGACCTTGATATGTAACATCACTTGAATCCACCAGCATTTCCACTAGAATTTACGTAGTAAAATTATACCGTTTTTGAAGTATATCTCAAGATTTTAAGCTTCCATTTAAACATTCAGTGTTGCGTAAATAGCACTAGGTGATATACTGCCAGTTCTGGGATATAAACATAAATGCAACTGAAAACCTTTGAAATTTCACTTTTGTATTTTTGGCTACATTTTAAAAACAGAAGCCTGTTTCCCTTGCTTTGATTGCAACACGTGCGGCTTACGCAGAAACACGGCAGGCTTTCAAGAGACCCTGACACCCTGTTGAGGTTAACAACATTATTCGAGGAATCGGCATATTTAATTAAGCTCCCTGATAAGGGTAAGTACTGTTTATTCAATTTGCTCCATTTTGTAGTTGGCGCGGATTCAATGGAAATCACTGAAGCAGATGGAGACTGTGTGAAAAACAATTAACGAACGCTTATGAATTCACCAAAACAGATGCTAACAATCAGTTGGGTTTTCAAACGAGACCTCTTCAGTTTCATTACAATTAGGCTATACCCAGACGGGGCGGCTGCGTGGGCCAACTGTGCTACACGTGGATCATCTCATAGCAAAGTTGCTGGGGTAGCTGGCTACACTTAATGAATCTCCACCGACGGCAATGTGAATTTTTATAATGCAGTTACATTTAGTTACAAGACACATTTCCTTCTAAGCCAGAAGCTATTGCACTAATAAATTATTCATTTTCACTTTACAAATGTACATTAATTAATTAGAAGGATTAATAAATTAAACATTGGAGGGAGGAAAAAGACTTTCAGATTAATATTCACACGATTGTGTTTCAACAATTTGAAAACAGTATTTTTTTTTAATAAGAGTTGCAATGAAAAGTATTAAATTTTAATCCATCTTGATCTGGGTATGAAAAAAGAGTGATCAGATTCATCTTCACTGTAGACTCTGACGTGTTAAAACATTCATATGAAGCTCCGTGTAATAATTACAAAATAATGCATCTGTGGTTTTCAAAAGAAAATTAATCTTATCGTTTGTGTTTATTGACTGCTGTCTGCCTGTAAAAAATACCTCAGTCTAGTCTGGTTGTTGCTGAAACCAACAACGCACTATAAAAACAACGAAAAGAACTGTGACTTCACCCCAAGTACTTCAATCTGTTGGTTTCAAAGAAAAAATATGTGAAAAGGTCTGGTTTCTTAGTAACTAAGTCATCTTCACTGGATATGTTCATAGCAGACCTACTCCGAATAAAACCAAACTAACCACTAACGTGTGTCCATACATTTGCACTTTAATACTTAACATTCTAATAATATTGCAATAGTTTCCTTTATTATTCATATTTGTGCATTAAATTGTAGTGAAGTGCATTTTACGTTGGTAAATCTTGAATTAGCAAATTTTCTCTTTTCTCTTACAATTCTGATACACTGCTGTTCCTACGTCTTCAGGCTGGGTTGATGTTCTTTGAATTCCTTGGCAACTGTCCAGTTCTCCAGGTTTGAGTGGAAAAAAATGTAAATACACCCCCCCACCCAGGAAAGAGTCTGACTCCAACTGTCAGTATTGTGATGCTCGTTCAGAAGGCTCTGTCACTATTACTTCCACCCAAACCATAATTTTGTGTGAAATTCCATCCAGTCACGCCGTAACATGGTACTCATTAACACAGTTACGCAACCCCAAGGCGGCGGCAAAAAATAAATAAATAAATAAATGAATGAAAATCTCTCAGCGCCACCCTGACATGAATTATTAGGCTGTGCCCACCGCTACAGGTGAGCAGGTGCTGCTTCCAGCATATTCCACCATTTATTTCATGTCAGCTCCGTGATAAATAATTTCGGGAGGGGGAGCTGGGGGGTAGCTGCACTGTTTTCACGGCAGTTTTCGCCCTTCTCCCGGATGTCAGCCACCCGTACGGGGGCCGTGTCTCTGCAACGCAAACTGGAACGAACGGACAGTAACGGCTGCAGTGGGGGGATATATATTAATGACCCTCCCCCCCATCCACATGTCATGAAGTGACAGTGGAAATAAAGCAGGCAGACAGAGGCTGCTGTGAGGCGGCCAGCTGAGACTAACCTGGACCGTCAGCTCTGCCACCTCCTCCGCCAGCCGTCTGCGTGACTTGAGAGGGGCCTGGCCCCGGACCTCCTCCACAGTGGCTGTCTCTCCTCCTAGGTTCCCGACCTCCTCCTGCAGCTAAACAAGGTACAAAATTTTATGTATTCCCATCTCTTAGGCAAAATAAATGCAAGGAATCCTTTCATAATCATTTCAGCAATTGGCAGTCTGTAAAATGCTATGGCGCGGGGGTGGAGCTGGTGCCTGAGCACCTGCCCCTTTTGCTTGAATGAATGAAAGTGCCCCCCTCACCCCCAAAATGTTCCAAGTGGCCTTTTTAATAATTTACTGACAATCATGCTAAATCACGCACTGAGCCCCCTTCCACCAAACGCCCCCGCTCCTGGCCAGAAAAACGTAGTGGTCGGCCACACCCCCCTGTTTGAGCACGTATCCCACAAAAACTTTGTGCATGTCACTGCAAAACTGACGCCCATGATCTGTGCACGTGCTCCCTGTGACAAACTGGGCATTCCTGCCCAGTAATCACCTTATTCTGTGCTGCCCTTCCATCTCTCCGAGTGATCCGAAGCTCAGCTCTCGACATTCCGGCTTTGATATCTCCATCTGCTATCTGGCTCTCTTCCTCCATTCCTGCATTATGAAGAGAGCCCTGCGTGCTCCGCAGAATCACAACACTGTCTTCCCTTCCAGACAACTGAAAGATAAAACAGACGTCCAAAGATTTTTAGGGTTAGTGATCAAATGCATCAGGCGTGGCATGCCAAATCAGATAAACAGGCCTTTAAGAGTTACTAACTAGTTTAGCAGTTTTAATGATTAAATATAGCATGTTTTACAGCATGGGAAATGTAGCTGCCAAAAGTTTCTGTAAAACAAGAATAAACAACAAATAAATGATATTAGGAATTAGGCGGGTGAGGTGGTTTAAGAACGTAAAATAGGGTTACTCCTGTAACCTGCTTCATTGGTAGAGGTATAACTCAGAAACAGTAAGAGAGCATAGTTCCTAATTTGGTATGGGGAGCAGAAAAACTTCTTTTCAAACATATTTCTGCTTCTAGCCTCCAGGACAGATGTGCTTCTGTTATGTGCACGTGCAGAGGGCATCGTTTAATACGTAACACGTGTGGATGTCACGACAGGAGCAGCGGGCAATATCACAAAAACCATCACCACGGCTAAAAGCTAAGCTGTCTCCACGTAGTTAAGAAAAACACCGTAGCTCTCTCCTACTCTGCGCACTTTCAAGTAAACTTCTCTTAATTTCCTCTTTGAGATCTCAAATAATCCCATCTTTGGCCTTCGGCTGAGACCTACGATTATCGACATGCGGCTCCATAGTGTCGTCTGGCTTATGGCTGCAGGGAAGATAACCAGTGGAATATTAACAACTTCAAAAGAAAAGCCCTTAAAAGCCCTTTAAAACATCCTATGTTAAATATTATGAAGAAGAACTGAATATTATTCTAGAGAATTAATTCAATGATAAAACTAACTGCTGCAGGCAAAAAAAAATATATAAGTAAAACATAACTACATAACTGAAGATTATGTATGACAATAAAATTAGCAATACCCAAAGTGGGGAGGGGGAAAAGTATTTTTTTTTTTTTAAAAAAACTTTAAAGAAATACCCGTTTAAGAAATGTATTAATGGTTAAACACAATAAAATCTGCAAACAAAGTATACTATCTGCAACCAGTTGTTATGTGAACAACAACCTCACTAAGTAACACAATGAGGATAAGAAAATGGCCGTTACTGTATGATTTTCTTTTGTTTTACAAATCTGGAAAATCGTAAACACAGAACTGGCCATCTGTAATTTTATGGCAAGGGGAAAAAATACACACATACAGACAATATGGTTAAATATAAATTCCGGAGTCAACCGCTCACTCTTCAGGCTGGAAATCTGCATTGGCAGGAAAAAAATGTACAAAAATCCAGAAAATGACTCATTAACTCGTACAAAGACAGCTCAGACCTATGTCTACAGGCGGTAGTGTAAGGGCGGCGGCTGAAAGACTGCAATCAGTCAGGGGAGCCAACTCTCCTGTTGCTCATCAGAGGAGACAAGGAAGGAACGTAGCAATGAGAATTGGACAGACTTGGGATTTTGGGAGAGACTGTGACAGGGCACAGCAACAACCAGGCCGTAAGTGGCAATAGCTTAGGGGAGTTTGCAGCTGTCAAAGTCTCAGATAATTCCGGAGACATTTCGGCAGTGCTAAGACAAAACAGCTTCCCTAATAGGCATGACAAGCTTCTGGACACTTAGAGCTGAGATGAGATTCTCAATTAGCCGCTTAGTGGTTTTGGCTAGGCAGGTGTGAAACACAGAGGCATGTGTCTGAATATATTAAAAATATATATTGTTCCTTAAGGATTCAGAGGAAAAGGTGATGTGGATCCTTTGTTTGCTAGCTGGCTAGCCCCAGCGATGCGTTTTTTGTTTGGGATGATCTACACATCGAACAAAAAACACAGACGTGATCACATACAGGCCTACCCACGGTGTCCCAGCAAAAAGCCAGCTTCTCATCTCAGATGCACAAACAAAGAAAAGGCAAGGCCAGCAATTTACAGGCTTCAGTATAAATATGGCATTAAAAGGAGGAGCAAATTATGTATCTCACCAATCGGCCGTCTGCCATGTCATTTTTTATTTTTTTTTTAATGTCTCGATACCACAGCAGAATTCAGCACTGACAGCAGTTTTTTTCATTAATAGGCATGTGACATTTGTCAAGGGGGGGAAGACAAAAAACATCACGGGGACAAAGGCATTTTTGTACGGACTTCCTGCCGTCAACGCCAATCCGGTCATGCGCTACAAAGGTGATTTCCTGTGAAGGGCGGCTCACCGCAGAGGAGGGTCCACTGGGCTGGGCTCTCACGAAGCCCCTTGCCGTTGTTCACAGGGGGAAGCAGGTCGCTAACAGGCAAACGTCCTCCAGGGGGCGGTGATGGGGGTTGGGAAAGCGTGCACAAATTGCTACTCCAAGGCGCCGACACCCAGGGGGTGCCCATTTACCCTATCACTTCAGACGCATGTGCCGGAAGCCCCCCCCAACTTCATCACACCGCCGTCCCGGCCGCACTGCTTTAGATGTTGCCTGGCTAGCCTGACATACAATTAGAGATTGATCGTCTCATGCATATGTTAGCGAGAATATTACAGAGTAATTGCAACCAGAAACGTCCTAAAATTCAAGGACACACGATACTCAGTTTCTGGCTATTTCTCTTAACCCTAAATATTAATCCCATGCTTAATGCGTGGAATATTACTATTAGTGCAAAATAGCCTTAATATTTCAAAGCCACAAATACATTAAATGTCCTTCTTCATATTTGCTGGCGGAAAATTGCGGCAGGCAATCTTAATACGTATGCGAGCAGGTATCACGTTTAAATGATATTGCTGTATTTTTTCATGTTATAAGTTAATATATAGGCCTCATTTCACAACAGTCATCTGTTTTGTAGTATAAAATGAAGCCCATGCACTAAGATAAAATTAGAACACTTTATAAATTACATTATGTCAGGCTGACAAATGGTAGGACCTGTTACATTTAGCAACTAAGTATCTTAATGATCATTCAGCATTCATACGGTTAGAAGGGAAGTCAGCCTTGCTTTGCTGGCTACAAAACAGCCTCTCGATTTTTCATACTGTCATTCTGCTCTATTAGCAAAGCCTAACACAATTACTTATGAATATGCAGTAATAACATGCAAATCGTCTCCCACCCCCACCCCCCTATTGCCCCCAGGCAGTGGTCCCTCCCTTTCTAAACCCAATTCTTTCTACATCATTACAGCAGCTTGGCATCATTCATCAGATTTGTATTTATAAAAAAAATAATAATCACATGACCAGGCCTTATTTCGTCGGCTTAGCGAACGTAACCGTCAGCGCCCATCAAGGGCCTGGCGACGACAGCGATGTTAACCACACCGTCCCGGAGCCCCGCCACCACGCCACTTGTACGCGTCTCCCCAGGGTGATGTTAGACACTACATTTGCGCCCGCCAGAACAATTAACCCCTCCGTTAATTAGCAGGGAAAAATGTCAGGCGGACAGATGGTACGAGCTGGCACTCAGCCATCGCCCCCCCCATGCCCGCCCGTGGCCGACAGCTGCTCAGCCACGCCCCCGCCGCGCCAGCAGATGTCAAAACTTTGCGGCAGAGGATTTCAGAGGCGGGGTGGAGGGTGGGCACGTGCGTGTATGGGGGTGGGCTCTTTCGTGCTCACAGGCAGTGCTGAGAAAGCGGGAGAAAGCAGCCCGTCATGAGACGTGTGGTGCATGGGGCCCCAAGGGCAGATTACAATCCACGCCATGTTACCCATAAACTCTGCTGTTATCACACACATTGATGCATTAGGTTCTGTTGACTGAGGTACTAATCAATGGCCCCACAGCTTAAAATGCAGATATTTTTATCATCATTATACAGAATTATCATTTTTACACACTATCATGCATAATTTCTTTTTTTACTAAAAATGAAATTGTTTATATTCTTTGTCCATGCAGGCATGTTTTATTTATTTCTTATAAAAGATCTTGGAATTCCATATATGTGCCATTAATTAAAATATAAACTAATCTACCTGAATTGGTACTGAGCTTTTACCTTTTCTGTTGGGAAGCCCACTCAAAAACCTGCCCAAAATTATATATATATATAAAAAAAAAACACTTTAGCTCATCACTGTTAAACCATTTTAAAAGTGCTACGCTGATTTGATATCACATTACAGCTTTGTTCTGCATGCGAGCGCGACAGACCACTGCAGAGGATGAGGCGACGGCCATGGGATTTCCTAAATCACTAGTGACGGCAGGTCTGGGTCGCCACCCGCACTCCCTGGTCACCGTGTAGTATATCGATTTGTTTGCTGCACTAATAGGAGGGTGACTCGCACAAAGCAAGGGCCTGAAACAAGTCAATACAGGAAAATCGGATGGTTTAAGCCAGAATGTGAGCCCTGCCGGAAAAGTAAGTGTGATGAGGGGGGGGAGGATTTCAGGTGGGAGATCTGTACTGATGTGCAACATTAAGTCTATATATAATTATAGTTCACACTGATTCATGCTTATACTATGTAGCATACTAATTTAATCATTTATATGCATATATAGGTATAGATATTTTATTATATAGATATTATTTTATATAGAGATATATTTATATCATTTTAGAAATAACTACATAGTTAGCATTTAGTTAAAAAGCACGACGAAAATAAAATGAAATATTAAGGGAAAAGGGATCCTGTTTAGTAAAAAGGATCTATTTTACATCCAATGAAACTGTATTACAAACAAAACAAAAAAAAACTCCACAAAGCAGCGATATTAATAAAAAGGGTCTGACTCCTAACTGATTCCGCTTGTATTAAAATATATAAATAAACATATGCGTAAACAAAGCAATCACAAACAAGAAAATAGATGAAAGACTCAAAACTTTGTCACCTACCACAGTGATCGCACCCCCGGGGGTAATTTCAGTCTGCTCCTTTTATAGCCAACCCCCGTGGCACGTTGCTGACTAAGTTCTTATATTTTCATCATTAAATTTCTCCCCAATCTCTTTAAGTGGAGTTTGTCTGAACAAACTCCAGGGCCAGCTGTGAAAAAATAACTACAGGACAAGTCAAGAAAAAAATTTAAAATAAAATAAAAAAATAATAATGATAATAATAATAATATATAAAATGTGCATGCCGTGGCATATATTGCCGATACCTGTGAGGAGATTGGCTGCATGTGGCAGCACATATTGCTTTGAACGTTCACCCCCCCAGAGGATCGCTCCTGTGCCCCGGGCGACTTAAGAAATGCCTCGGCATCTCTCATTAGCCCCATGGGGGGGTGGGGGGGGGGCAGACCTAAAGCCAGGAAAAGTTTTCCCAGACGAAGTCGAGCATGGCCACGCAGATGAATGAAGATACCGACTGAAACGGGCTTCCTCACTGATTCCTCGCAGTTTGGTTACATATTCACTGAAATGACAAGATTCCCAGAACAGCTACTGGGAAGACAGGATGAAAACTGGACCCGGCAGAACCAAAATATTCATGTGCTGTGATGCTGAGACATCAGTACAGGAGGGGGGGGAAAAAAAACTTCCACTACCACCCCACCCCCCCTCCCACCCGCCCTCGATGTGAAGCTCTACCACTTACGGCTGTTCATGGGGACCTGAAGGCTCTGAGATCTCCCCCAGAGAAGTGGTGCTTAAGACGGCTGCTGAAACCTGTGGCAAAGAAAGATAAGAGCATGGTGCACCGCTGTCATGCAGAACGCAAAGGCCCAGCTGGACTCCGCGGGGCCGGCGGGCTCATTACCGCATGCGGGATGGAGCAGAGCAGAAGTTACGCCGCATTACAGCTGGGTGAATAAATCAACACATAGCAAAACACGCATGCGTCAGCTATGCGAAGGCTGTTCTGTCAGCACTGCTCTCTTTGCAGTCATTAAAATACAGGGCATGACTAATATTCTTAAAGTATTCTAAAGCAGCAGTTAAAGTACTTATTTGTTTCACATGTATACAGTTCTCCGCAGGCCCACATCATGCATAAATGATGTTATATGTCACACGCTTACCGTCCACAGAAATCTCACGTAAACCTGACAATACCGTACATTTCCAAGAACAACCGATTGGAGTTTGAGATGCCTGACTTTTTTTTTTTCATTAAATACTCATATATAAATACTCATATATAACAACACGGGCTCAGGATAACTGGGACCTGCTGTAGCCGTTTTCCTTGTTCACCAACCTATGGCTATCCCAGCAACCTCTGGGGCTGCAAGGTCCGGTTCCAATAGAACAAGCTACTCCTTGCCAATGGACAACGAAGATCCAGAGAGAGGCTGGGGAAGGGCCTGTCCAGGAGCACCTTGGCATGGAGGGGGTGGGGGGGTCAACACAGTGCAGCAGCAGAAAATGTACAAGGCCTGGGATCAATGTTTCATACTGACACTGGAAGTCAGGCCGGAAGCATCAGCCCAACTCGACACAAGTGATGGTCCAGAGGAAAAGAATTATAAAAATTAAAAAAAAAACAAACAAACATAGTAGCGGCCAGGAAGCCCGGGATCATAGGCCAGGAAACAGAGGCGTTAAAGGAGAGAAATTAAATACTATCCGGTTGATGCTGTTGGCAGATGTTAAAAACAGAGAGCAGAATGGATTTAAATTTTAAAAAAGGGTCGATATAAAAGGTCGGTAGCACTTGTTCTCAAAGTTTTTCGTCCCAAGGACGTGAACGGCCTGTGCGAGTGATATACGGTGAGAGGAAAGATTTTCATCCCGAGGAAGTGAACAGCCTGTGCAGGTGATATACGGTGAAAGGAGCAGTTGAAGCAAATTGCGATAGGGGTCACTCAGGGAAAAGAAAATCAATGTGGATGTTAATTACTCACAGGTCAAGTCACAGTGGTATCAAGACTATTTTTCTTCATGACCTGTTTTGGGTGCCCTTTCAGCCAAGTGTGTGCCCCCCCACCACCCCTACCACCTCCTCCCACTCCGTCTCTCCTTGTCAACCCCCTCCCCCCACCGCCCTATCCCAACTTAAAGAGGAGGTTATGCAAGTCCTGGTTTACGTGCCTCAGTGCCCCCTGGTCTCCTTCCCCTTAGCACGCCACCCCTGCTGCACTGCACAGGAAATAGCCCCCCCCCCCCCCCCCCCCCCCCCCCCCCCACGCAGCACTGGCGGGCCCTCAACATTAGAAAACGCCG
>JAODJX010000035.1:5853390-5873518 GCA_026776945.1 Isichthys henryi | reverse complement strand
CCCTGTGTTTTCTTTGTCGTCCTAACAACTTCCCCCGCAGCCATTCCCAGCGCTTCCAGGACATGCTGCTCGACCCGAAAAGAAACCGGACGTTCCCTGCCTCACCCCCCCCCACCCCCACCCCTGAAAAAAGCGAGCTTCCCGTTGAGGTTGTTCTTTCACCTGCACCGATGCTCGACGTTCCTTTTCTCAGAAGTAAAAATAGGGACTGATGTCATGTCACAGGCATTTCGTGTAGGACGCACGCTGACAATTCTCCCGCTCATTTTCTCCCCAGAAAATAATAATATAATTCATCGGTGAGAAATACAAGGCAATTTTAAATGCATCTCGAAAGATAGTTCAACAGGACTGGCACTGGCATGAGTTTGTTTAGTTCTTTTGCACTGTTATACAACAGGAAACTGACGACATTCTATATTCCACAATTTCTTCATTTAGCTACTTTAACAGCAGCATCCGGTTTTGAGATTTCCGTCTGCATTTGGTATTTGAAAAGAAAAGCAGCCCAGAGTTCCAAACGCCACCTAGCACCTACTGCACTGAAGCACCATGTCTGTTGTAAATAATACAAAAAAGCTGATGCGTGTGCGTGAGATTCTGCTGAATGTGCATAAAGCCAATTAAGAGGGACAACCCAGCTGTAAGAAAGCTGCTCGTTCAACCCGGAGAGTTACTATTATTACTGCTCGAAGGAGCAGGGGGCAGCTTCCACAGGAAAATGCATTGAAGGAAATTAAATTTGGAAAACAAACAAACAAACAAACAAACAAACAAATAAATAAATAAACAAGGTTTTGGACTGAGCCATTGCACAGTTGATTAACAGACTAAATGCTAGTGTGGTCTACCAGGGAAGGTGGCACAGAAGAAAATCTTTGAAAAACAGCAATGGGGAAAAACAACGACTGCAAATTAATTCAATACATCATCCCCTCTGAAACCCACTCTAAACCTTAATATAAGCTAATTATGCTTATCGGGGTCTGTTTGTGCTGTGTACACTGTTCTCACTAATTATGGCAAGAATAACAGTGCCGTTTAAAATCTACTTATCAAAGGCATTTGTTAGATTCTGCTTTCACTTCTTGGAAAACATAACCAACGTACTAAGTACAGAAAAGCACAACGAGAGAAACTTTAACAAAGCACAGGTGTATGAAATATTTACTGAAATGTTCACATCAATTTCAGAATTGACTCACCATGATTCTCAGCCTACATGTTATGTTACAGTGTAATCAGATTGTAATCCAAAAGTGCTGTTTTTTTGAATGTATGTTCTTTTCCACTTCTTTCATGGTTAAATTCACAAATCTAGGATCTATTATGCATTAATTATGCACACAGAAACTGGTCAATGAAAAATTTTAAAAGATCAAATCAATTTATGCAACAGTAAACATTATTCATGAACAAAGAGTGAACATTTTGACAAAAATAATACTTAGGTAGCAGCACAAATTGGACTGTATTCATCACAATTAACCCCAAGTTTTAATTATGGCCAAAGTTTAAGTTGTGCCGATTATTATAACTTTTATTAACTCTGCATGTGACAGTGCTTGTTATAATACTGCATTAAATAATTTAAATAAATCCGCCGAAAGAAAAAATTATAAATAAAACAAATATAAAAACATTAGTTGATTAACTAAGTATGGGAAACCAGGGTTGTAACTCACTAGCAGGTCTGAGAATGTCCTGAATAAGGTTCCATTTATGAATGCGGCTTTCAGGGTTTATGGAAACACACACAATTAATGGTAATGAGTTTTTTGAAGGTTATGACCACGCTAAACTAATTTGTTAGAGGAATGTCTAAAGCCAGCCCCGAACACTACTCCATCATCTGAGCTGAAGATGGGGGGGGAAGGAAACGAAAACCATAACGGTAATGGTCAAGTGGCCCACAAAGTAGCGATAGCCCCCCTCCCCGCCCAGATCACTTGGCCCACAAAGAAGCGATAGGTCACCCACATCACTTTCCATAATTGTTGTTTTGTGGATCACTATGTATGAAATATCAAAGAATAATGTGCGAGGACATGAAAACACACACCCCTATTTCGGAACTCCCCTCTAAATTCCGCTGTCCAGCCAGGTCTTGCCCTTGATCTAGGCCTCCACCTACACTCTGGATTTCACTCAGCAACCAATTGCAAACACTTTAGTTATCTGACTAACTAGCAGGTGATGGACTTAAAACCAAATGCAGACTAGCTGGAGTATGAGATGAGATGAATTAACTTTGAATGAAAATACAAATGTGAAAATGTAAGGCTCTGTGAAATAAGATGGATGGAGACCGTTTAACAGTGTTGGGTCCAAAAAGTACAAATCCAGACTTAGGTTTCGTTTCAACCAACCAGTTGAGTATGAAGAGTCACATAGCATTGAACTGGTTGGTTGAAACGAAACCTCAGTCTGTACTTTTTGGACCTGAACTTTCCACCTCTGTTTTTAATGGATTACTTTTGTGAGTGACGTCCCCAACACTGCAGTGTAAGCATACAGTCAGATTACCTTTATTTTGTTATATATGTCTTAAGAGATTCCAGATCGAGTTCATTTTAGAAGTATAATGCACTGATTGTTTCTGCGGCTTATTAACTAGATGCTAACAAGCAGATCATCAAACTCTCCGAACAACAGGCACCTCACACGGAAAATCACTGGACCTGAATCACCACCACGACCACTTCGCCGCGTCTGCAGCATTCCGATCATAGTGTTGGGTCTGTCGAAGACCGTTTATTCTAACGCATTTAAGTACTTAACATTTCTACAATAGAAAACACCAGGACATCTAAAATGTTGGCTGAAACAGTGCCATTGCAAGCATTTCAAGTCGAAATCCCCTTAGTGGGGGTCTTTCTACACCCCCCCTGGCTTTTTCAGAATACCTTATATTCCCAATAACCTTTCCCTTTAAAAGGATGCTGAGTTTTTTAAAGTTATAAAAAGGTCTAATTGAGATTGCATATGAAAAGCACCTTCATGGGTTTTTTGGGGGGTGGGGTGGAGGGGTTCCCCTCCAGGTGGTAATTTAGCCCCGTTTATCCAGGTGGGGGTGAGATGGCAGTCTGTGTTATTTTATCATGTACAAATCCCCTCATTCTTTCACAGTATCAGTGCTGAAAGAATAAAATACCATGCACACTAAAAAGCCCCCCACGGCCCATCCTACTAATACACTCTCTTCCTAATGATAAACAAAAAAAGGTTCTCATCATTTGGGATCGATATTGTCAAAGCCATCACTCGCAATATAATTAACACGCTGCTGATTCAATTAAACGTGTATAAAGTGACTATTATAAAGCCTACTGAAAATGTAGTCTCACCGCACCAGCGATCTGCAGTCCTCACCAAACCCCTAATTAATTACAATTAATTAGACTGTTAATTCAATTTTGACCATAATTTGACCTATCCTGACATTTACCAATTATTTTGAGATATTGGAAGTACTGGAGAAGGAAAAAAAAACTTCAAATAATATAGTGCCAAAAGTAATTGCAATAAATAAAATATTTAACCATTAGATTACTTAATAGATCACAAGCGTTTAAATAATTAAGTGACTGACTAATCCTATTAAATTTGCAATACTGGGTGAGGTGCAGAATTGTACCAAAGTTAGTGCATTTCAAAGTTTATATAGCATTATTGCTATGGAATCCGTAACTTTTATTATGAGTGCACCCCCATTTATAGCTGTGTCCATTTTGAGAGGGACGCCACTCTGATCCCAGCACACTGATCCCAGAAACAGGGTACCACCATCTGCTGTCCAGGCCTGATATATTAACATGGGTTTACAGGGGCACACAACTACATATGTAAGTTTGCCCTTATTGCTGACCTTACAATGCACTTAGTATCTTGTACTTGAATAATGCTGTCTCTGCTACTACAAGCAATTTATTCTAACTAACGACCGTCAGCCGTTCATAAATCAGCGTTAGATCCTCTTTTTTCCACTGAGCTGGTGACTTCTTGCCAAACGCAGATAGAGACCACATTCAGAATCCTAACCTTGTATTGACACCTGTATTGATTTTAATTACTCTAATTAGTTCATTATTTCAAAAATCAAACAACGCATTTATTACATGGCTCCCAATAGTGACATATGATTAGGGAGTTAATACGGTAATGAAGCAGATCAATTATCGCTCAGAATGAAGTAATTATCTCTGTCTCACACACACGGTTCATGTCCCGGTGTCCGAAGTCACCACGACCCAATGGACCATGGTCGCAGACAGCTTGTCATGTCCCATAGTTCTAGCTTAAAGGCTCAAGAGAAGTTTTTTTTTTCAATCACAGCAGCTCAGCTCAGTATACCTTACTCAAACACCACAATTTCACCCATGGTCCTCAACACCACATCATGCTCCCACATGCTGGGGGCAGCTTTCCACGGCCCGTCCATGGATGATAATTACTCAAGGTCACATTTATTTGTTGACTTTGAAATGTTACAGTTAGGCCACACCCCTACATCACGACCAATCTGATCCTCAGCAACAGTGTCCTGTGTTTCTCAGCTGCTATCAAGGACAGCGTATGGTTTAAGAGACCTTGTGGTCATCCTGGATAAGGATACCTTCTGACCTTTCATATCAAGTGCAAATCACTTGCAGAAATTATGGTTATACAGGGGGCGGCATGGTGGTGAGGGTTAGCACTGTTGCCTCACACCTCTGGGACCCGGGTTCGAGTCTCCACCTGGGTTACACGTGTGTGGAGTTTGCATGTTCTCCCCATGGGTTCTCCGTCGTGGGGTTTCCTCCGGGTACTCCGGAGGACTCCGGTTTCCCCTCACAGTCCAAAAACATGCTGAGGCTAATTGGAGTTGCCAAATTGCCAGTAGGTGTGCATGGTGTGTGAGTGTGCCCTGCGATGGGCTGGCCCCCCATCCTGGGTTGTTCCCTGCCTCGTGCCCATTGCCTCCAGGATAGGCTCTGGACCCCCCGCGACCCAGTAGGATAAGCGGTTAGGAAAATGGATGGATGGATGGTTATAAAGTACCAGTCAAAACTTTGGACACACCTACCCATCCAAAGGTTTATTTGTAGAATTCTCTACATTTTAGAATAATTGTAAAGACATCAAAACTATAAATTAATAAATATGAAATTATGCACTGACCAAAAAAATCTATTGTTTGAGGGTGGGGTAGCTATGCAGGTTGAAAATCAGAAGGTTGCTGAGTCAAATCCCATGGTCAAAAACGTGATCCCACCACTGGGTCCTTGAGCAAGGCCCTTAACCCCAATCATACATCCTGAATATGGAAAAGGAGAAACATTAGGTTGATGACTGGATAAATAAAAGATTCTGATCCTCAATCTACAAAAACAAGTTCATATGAAACTACGTAAACCTGAATATTCAAAGAAAATTCTGTTCTAAAATGAATATCAGTTGTTTAGTATTTTATCTAAGACACAGCTCATAATTCCACATTAGAGATGTTTGAACAACAGGATTTTTTACTGAAACAATTAAGGTTGAGGGTATAACATCAGAACCTTCCCAGAAGATGACAATGTTTTGATTTTCAGTTCCCATCCAGGCACAGAATAAAGGTCTGTTCTTTGTTTTATGGCTAAAAATAATTACAACTTTTTTTGTTTTTTTAAGAAAGTTGACTCCGCTAGATCTCCACATAAGACAATATTGCCCTTCATATCCAAGTTCTCAACACCATCAACTATGTCAAAATTGTCCTCTAGAAGACAGATCTGGTGGCTCAGATGCATAAGGACTGTATACGGTGTTTAAGGATTAAGTCTGCATCCCGGTTGGCTGTTTGTGCTCTTTAATAGTGCGTTCGAGCAAAACAACCTGTTCACTACAGCAGCTTATTACAATAACACTGCTGGCCCCACATTGAGATGAAACCCAGGAAAGTATAATTCTTGCACGCTTTTTTGTTACACTTAAAACCCAAAATCAGAGCAAACTGGATTGTGCAGGACAGGCCATAGAGAATGCTCAAGCAGCTATATTACACTGGGTCTATCAAAACCAGGAAGCCAGCAATGCACGCAAGAGGTAAGAGGATTCTCCCTTATAGTATGTTCGTAAATGCAAACCACAGTAAACCAACACTTGGTGTTGCCTTTCAAAGTAACGCATTTGAAAATACTGATGGTTAAATAAAAAAATTACAACATTGTATTAGTGTCTCATATTACTAACTGCAGTGTGTTCTTTGTAGTTTCAAGAGGCACCAAAGTAGCTTTTAATCCACTGAATCGGATTCATTTACAATTATAGTCATTATAATAATGTTTACCAGCCAGGGGACAATGTGATATGCTTCAGAAGCAGTCAACCACCGTTGCTGACTCCAATCTAATTCTTGCGACTCTAGCTACCAAAGAGAGATGTAAACAAACTGCTTCACTGATGAATAACTCGAAATAGAGTGCACTAACCAATAAAGTCTGCAGTAATATAATAACGGCCTCATTTATCTTAAGCTCTAAAACTTCGTTTTCGTTGAGCCCTATGTATGCTGTCATTCATTTCCATATCGTTAATGAAAATACAAGGATTTTTTCGACGATTTAGCAATGACCAAATGCTGACGATCAGCAAAAATTTTCGATATGCACTAATATTTTATGCATTTGGAAAACCATTTTATTTACACACTGAACATTTACCACTCAGGAGTAAATAATTTAGCGTGAGTAATAAATTATTAAACAACTATCAGCACAAAGGAACAAATCATACATCTAAGTTAGAAGTTGCATTTGCAGGATACAGGTTGGACAGTGGCTCATGATAACATGGCACATCAAAAACATAGAGCTTTTGCTACTGACATGGCAGCGATACTGCTCACAGAAAACATATCACCTCTTTTCATAAAAATTTCACAAATATTTAAACACAAACATCTACTACTGAAGACACAGGCAAGAACCTTAAATACATTCATCGTAAAACTGCCTTGAAAATTCTAAAAACCTAAAAAAAAACATATCTGTATATGAGTGATATATTAAAAGACGATGTAAGTAAATATCTGACCATATGTAAAGACTTATGCTTAAAAATCGTACATCTTTTTGATAGTAATTTTCTCTTCAATATTTCCCCCCATCAGAAAATATAGTTTATTATGAGCATACATATTTGCCTTCTTGCAGTCTAAATACCTTACAATTAGATTATATTTCTTTAAATCTACTGAAAATATCTTTGCATGGCACTGATTGATAATGCTTCCTTTGTCTTTAGACTAGCATGATTATCTCCCATCATATGTGTTTAATCTAGCGCAAAGACTTTAAATATGTTTTTTATTACTTCCATTCCAGACTTCCATAAACAAAACAGTAGTGTGATGGGTGCTTCCGCCCGTTACTACTCCTAAGAGCAAAGTGAATGACATAAACCAACCAAAATGGAAAAGATGGAGCAGGACTTACCGTAATCGCCTGATCAGAACTGCCAATTTTCGCCTGCAGAACGGCCAACTTGTCATTGGCTTCTGTCTCAAGGTCTTCCACTGTCCGAACCAAAATCTGGTTTTGGTCACAAAGATCATTCACGTAGGATCGCAGAATCTGCACTTTCTTCTGAAGAAAAGAATAATCAAGTGTGAGACACTAACGTTTACATGCGTAACCTTGCAGACAAATCGTATTTACGTTTAGCTGCTTAGGTGACAGAACAGTTTTGTTGTTTGTTTTACCCATCTTTACAGTCAGATGTTTCACCTGAGCAATTCCTGTTAAGTACCGTGCTCAAGGGTACTAGACCAGGGCCTTGCTTGCACTTGAACCAGCAACCTTGAGGTTACGAGTTCATAACCACTACAGTACATACTTGCTCCTGCCCTATTATTAGCCTTAAAGGAATAATTGTGCTCGATTAGTAAATAAGTGTCTTAAGTAATACACTGCGACACTGGAGATATGCTCGTGACATGACACTCTGCTACAAGACATAGCTCAAGAGGTGCGACATCCCATGCACCTACTCCCTGCCCTGTTTGGTTGGTATCCATGTAAGCTGCATGGTAAACGGCCCACTTCACTACACCAAGGATGAGGCACACGTGGAAAAAAGTATTAGACTTTGATCACCCTAGTCCCGGAAAATCAGTCATTACTTGACTTATGGCTGTGCGGCAATATGACTATTTGTGTACCTGGTATTTCTGCATTTCCCTGAACACTTCGAATGGGCCATAGACCATTATTATGCACAGTCATTAAAAATGTATTCTATTTTATTATTTGAAAATAACAGCCAGACTAGTATAGATAGATAGACAGACAGACAGACATTAAATATTCAGTATTGTCAGATGAGTTCTTGGAGGTTTGAATTGTAAGGGAAATTATCGTAGACCGCTGGATGTCCCTTAATTTAATTGCTACAAAATCACCTTGTAAACATGGCTGCATATCAGGTAGAATTGTAAATATCAACTGCCTCTCATATGGTTGAATCAGCCAAGCATTACTTTGTAAACTTCATTACAGTGGTTTTGATGTATAGGCTGGGATTTCAGCATGTAACTGAATAATTTCACATGACAATTTAAATGATTTGGAGCCTTTTAAACGTGAATCTAGAGGAAGATACTTTGATCCATGCTGCAGGATGGGACCTTAATGCAATTTGCCATCTGATAAAAGTAAGCTGCTTCTATGGATCTACCTTGTGATGTACTGTTAGGGAGCGTAGTTGGAGCTACTCATGGCATTTGTGTAGTCGTAATGAATATTTGTGACTAAATGTAAGCACTGCACCTACCATATTCTTGTAAACCCATATCCTCTCCAAAAAAAAAAAGATTACCCATGTCTACTGGCGAATTTCTGTCAATAAAAGTAAATGAATCGTGCTGCTTTCCAGCGTAATATGAAGAGTTTTGTACCCAGAGTAGTATGTATAAATGTACATGCTGCAAAGCCGTAACTGTAATTTATGCTGGGAGCTCACAATGCCCGCCAATATATATTATAATTACAGCCTTTGTAACCTCCCACCCCAATGTTGACTCCACGGCTACGGTTATGATATGCTGGCCTCTTTCTCCTGTAATTTCTACAGGATTGTAGCTGGAGCACATAAAATAACTTCCTTCGTAACATGTGCAACATTTTTATTAATTTTATTTAGGGTAAATATAGTTAAAATGCTTCATCAGTCCGCTGAATGTCACCTTTAATCGCACTTTGATTCTGGGGTCACACAGAAAAAATACATAGATTTCCTCCTAATAAGGACACTACAGCAGCTTCGGACATGGGCGCAGTTTTCCTGTCCTCTGCACAACAGAACACCTCTCTGGTTGGATCGGAGAGTAATACTTTTTAAAGCCGCTGGTTCAGCTTCTTGCAAGGCGTGCGGAGACGGGACGGACCACGGAGGGGGCTCTCTTACCCGTAGCACCTCTTCGCGATCGCCGGCTCTCCGCTCCAGCGACTCCAAGCGCTCCAGCTGTTCCTCGTATAGAATTTTGAATCGGTGCAGCAGGACTTGCATGTATGTAGTTGCGGATCTGTTGGCGACCGTGCACGCTTCAGCAGCGCTCACCTCTGCCGATCGCATCTCAAAAGTTAATACATGACTTTTATCCATGTTGCCCTTTGATTCCGTAACATTGTTGGTTTTAGTATCATTCTCTAATTCAAAATAACATTTTAAATGATTCCCTAATACGACTAATTAACGTAGTTATGTAATTAATCAAAAGGCTTAATTCTGTTGAATAATATATTGAGCCGTTGATATTTATCTTATAATATTAGCAAAACAACTTGTGCACGTGAACAACTAATAACTATATTTTCTTTTTTGATTAATGTCACGTAAACTTGTTCTTATTCGGGTATAAATTTAGTTTTCAAACTGTAAGAATTCAATTTTTTATTGTATTTTTCATTAAGTGCCAGACATAATTTTAACTGCACTACCTATCTAATGCAAACAGACAGTTAACAGTTGTTCAATCTAGTTTGCTTCTCTCTGCGGCCCGCCCACTGCCAAATTCGATTGGTTCTCACGCCACTAAAACCCTGACATTCTGCGGCGATTGGTTTAAACGCCCGTACCGAGCGAGTGCTATGGTGATTTTAATAAACAATCTGAGAGATTTTGGCGCTGAGATTTTCATTTTTGCCTCCCTGAACAGAGTAACCTGGCCGGCAAAAGGCGTTTGGTCCCATCTGGTCACGGGTTCTAGTTACGAATGATTTTATTGGCCTACTGTCACACGCCTCGTGACTGCTACCACGACCCGGAAATTAGGTTTGTTTCCGCACCGAAAGCATTTGCACTTGCTCGTGGGATATTTATCATGGGTAAATATTTATTGTTTTTTTTATACATTTCTGTAAATATTATATTATGAAAGCTCACGGCAGTAAACTAAGATGGTGAACCAGAAAGATATGGATTGTTTTGCGTGGATTGTAGTGATTATGGGCAGAATTATTACAGCTCTTGTACTGACATGACAGATCAGAGATCTAACTTACAAACTTCTGCAGTTCGTAAATCATTTCATCATTATTTCGTTAATAAAATCATGCATAGCAAGATCTGTTTTTCCATGAACCACAAACAAGGGTGAATTTTGTGACATTCGTTTCTTATTACCTTGTAACTTGCATTTTGCTTTGTTTATGTCTTAAAGTATAATAATATGTTTCGGCAACGAAGTTTGCTAGTACATCAACAATAATCAAAAATAATTTTACCACCGAAGATGTCAAAAATGTCCTTGATAAATATCTAGATTATAAAGCGATCGGCGCTAAAGTCTTTCGTTTCATTTGTGTTTTGTTTTGGTACTTAAATAAATAAAAATAACAAAACAGCGAATTAATACCCAGATGCTTGAGGCATTTCCTTTTTTGGGTCAGTGCATTTCGTCCCTAAATGCACCTCTCGCAGTTATTCTGCGTATTGGGACGAATGTCATTCCGATGGAGTGAGTAAGTCCAGGTTATGTCAGGATAAGCTCTTTTATTTGCAAGCAGGACGCCTTGCGGGCTCTCAAAGCACACATGCGAACCTGTTTACTGGGAACAGTTATGAACGATTTGTTGCAGCATATCGCTTTGCCTCCCTGCTCATGTTTTAATGCGTCTCGACATGCGAGCGGTTTCATTTTTCCGGTGTTACGGCCGATCTGTGCAAAACAGCCTGAACTTTAGAATTTAGTGCTGTAGAATGAAACGGGATGATCATAACCGACTCTGAACTCTCCTGCTTTGACCTGAAAGGCTTCTGTCACCGTTCCAGATTAATACACAGGCATCATAATTTTGGGATATACAGATGCCCAGTTCTGCTTTTGGGTACTCGTCTGTTCCCTTTAAACTCACTATTGAGATTCTATTGCTATTTTAGTATTTTAATTGTTTAGTTTTAATGAAGGGAAACATGGTGAAATTGTTATGCCTTCTTCAAAGTCACCAGTGTCTCATTGCTGATTAAAGCCATTCATGCAAAGTGTTTGCTAGGAGGTGATCTGCATAAAGTCCATGCATTAAAAGATGGAAATGCATTTTAAAATACTGTTCCTGGAAATGTTCAAAAATATTTGCACACCCACTTGTAGAGCAAAGCGACAAACAAGTAAAGATTAGAGCAACTGGGGTTAAGGTCCTTGCTGAAGAGTTCAATAGTGATACAAGTATTCTATTGGCCATGGGATTTAAACCACTGACCTTCTGATCATGCACACAAAGCCTTATATTGCAGTGACAGACTGCTTATACTGCAGCAATTTGAGATGTAATAATGTTCACTGTACTTTGCAAATGGTGTTATGTATTTTTTATTGCTGAAGTTATTATACTGAAATCCTCTTTCATAGAAAATGTTTATTTTGTATAGTATTATGTAACTCACCATTGAAGAAATGGTGTTAAAGCTACTTCTTGTGTTGCTTATGAACACAAACAATAGTATAAGAATCAAAGTTCGTCTCGATACCCCTGTTAGTGCTGGAAAAACACCAGGGCTTGGTTGACATTATTGATTTATAGATATTAGTTTCCCACAAACAATCTGCACAGTTGTTCCCTCATTCACTTTCATTCAAAACTTTCTATTCTCTTCAGATGTTTTTGGTTGTCACCTTGTTGAGAAACAAACAAATTAGAAAAAATAACAGAATTGTACAGAATTTAGAATCAAATTGAGCATTAAAAATAGAATATATAGCACAGTAATCAAAATGTTTTACTTTTTAAAGTTTTGTGACCTGAGTTTTAAAGTAATTGTTCTGTACAGAGGGAAGCGTGATCTTAAGAGGGCCAAAGGGTTGTCTATACATTGGAACAGAAGATGAATTATTTGAATGTTACGTTGGCAAGGAATTCCATCTATTTATTCTGCAGATGTGCTGTGATGTTTGTCTTGAAAGTACAGGCAATGACAGGTTCTTGCTTCTTTTCCAAAAAATGTCTCAGGGATGTGCGTGATTTGTTGCATGTGCAACAAATGTCTGTGAACTCCAGATTCCAACAAGAGAGATGTAATGCTGTCTGGGTCATATGAGCTACAGCACTGTAAAGGTTTGGGCGAAACTTGGCAAAACGATTCCCTCTATAATTTGTGCTTGTAACAAATGTAGCATAAATAATCTTCTTTTTTTTATATCAATTTACACAGCATTAATCTGGACAATTGTCTATTATACAGTTGGACGTTTTTAGAGATGCAATTTTGGATAATTACTTTGTTCGAAAATAACACGGTTCCAAGGATCACTGGATAGCAGATCTTTCAGATTGAAGTGTGAATTTGCCTGACCTGCTGTTTGACAACTGTAGCTATGAGAGAAACCCTGCGTGGTTCTGCAAAATTCAGGGAGCTGTTTTTTGCATTTATTTTTTTTTATGCTCAGAATTTGTAATTAAATAATACACTGAATAATAATGTTTTATAGCCCGGGTATTAATTACCACCATAAATTAGTTTCATTAAGCCAGACACTAGGAATTAAATAGCACTGATGAAGACCAAGGTTTGCAAACAGAACATTTAGCTGTACTCCCATTGTATTATCATTCAGTGCATTGATCTTAACATTTGCCATCTTTTCATAGGTTCTGTGTTCTGCATATTGATTGGAAGCAGACAGTTTCTCGTGGGAGGAAAAGGTGTTTGGCAAACAGTCTTCTTATAACCCAAGTCAGTATTTTATTTGCCTTGCCATTTTAATTATAGTGGCATTTAGCACTGCATAACTGCCAACTAAAATATACAAATTGTATCTCTGTCCTTGAAGATTAACTTAGCAGAATATATGTTGTTTGGTTCATTCAGCAGTTTTTCCCCTGTACACATTGGCCCATTTTAACGGAGAAGTGTTTGAATTAGTTAAATATGCTGACACGTTGATATTGGTATGCCGTAAAAGTTTTGCACTCGGTTTAGCGTGTTCAGACCTTACTCTCCTCTCATTAACTTTCTTTTCCCTCCTTTCTGGGTATGTAGCACGCCGCCTCAGCCGTTAAATGTTTCATGAGTCTCTAAGCTGTTTTCCCCGGGACGCTCTGTTCTTATTAGTTACACGGGCCTTGCATCTTCCACCTTCCAAACTCACAAAATCAATTAATTCCTTTAAATAATTTATCTTCATTGCAAAAAATTTTATGCTGGGCACATATCTTTGTTTCAGCTTTGTTTTAAATCATGTTTTTCAGACATTAACTTCTTGTATTCCCCCCCCTCCCCCCCAGGCTTTTAGAATTTCTTTTGCGATTAGGGATATGGGGCCGCCCCTTATGAAGCATTAGCGTGCGACAGCAGAGTCTTCGGACACCGGTGCATTTAATCGTATTCATTTTTCATGACTTGAACCTATAACAATTAACCAGGACGGTTTCGCCCAATGGATGTCAAGAGACAGATGGCTGTGTGTCTCAGTCAGCCTTTGTAGCACTTTGCTGAAAGTTTAGCTCTGTTTCATGTGGAACGCGTATATCTTCCTCCTTGTCAACAGTCCTCTCACTTCTCTGCCTGTAGAGAAGACCGGTGATGGTATCAGTATCGGACAGCCCCACAAATATCCCCAAAGTATGTCGAAGTCTCCTGTTCGTGTTCATATTAAGAACAGATATCTCTGATCTGATGGTCGGACACTAACATGGCAGCTATTTCACCAGGTTGATCAGTTCCCATTTAGGGTTAAATTACACCCCTGTTAAACAAGCTTGTAATAATTATGTGGTCTCGGTATCAGGCTCGGTATCTGAACCTGTGATCGGAAGGTCACCAGTTTGAATCCCGTCCATGGCAGAATAGCCACATGTTTGTTGGGCATTTGAGCAAGACCCATAACCTCCCCCCAAAATGCTTCAGGGGTGCCAAATAAATGGCCTGAGCCTGTGCTCGAACCTAAGCTGCACTCTTAGCTGTGTGTGTGTGTGTGTGTGTGTGTGTTAGTGTTACATGTGTCAACGGAGAACATGGTGGAATATGTGCAGAGAAGCATTCCAATGTACCTGTTTTTGTGCAAACGGCAATTGAAGTATCATTTCATTATTACAAGGAGCAGTCGATAATGAAACCAAGGCATCCTGTCCACGTCATCTTGCCAGGTGAAAGGACTGTTAGGGGTTCTAGGGATTGCGTCAATTTTCCACATTCACTGTTCTACCTTTCATATTTTTCTGCCTTTTTCGACCCATCTGGAGTGAGAGTTTGAACAGCTCACGGTCTGGTGATGGACCCGGTCATCCATGCTGCCTTCACGCTTGGCGGGACGTGGAGGGCACGAGTGCTGCCCGTTTTGACTCCCTGCCAGCCTCTTCTCTCTCTCTCTGCTTTTTGGACTCATAGGTATGGAAACTGGAATCTTCCGGGCCCCCTGACTCATCTTGGTGCAGTCAGCGAATCGAGGAAACTGATGCATAAAGTATATCAGTTATAATTACCAAACTCCCTGCAATGGGTTGGTGCCGCATCTTGAGTTGTTCCAGCCTTGTGCCCATAGGCTCCGGGGTAGGCTCCAGACCCCCTGAAACCCTGAATAGGACAAGCAGGTTCAGAAGAGGGATGATTACCAAACTATCTCACTACTAGTCAGCATATCACAGGAAGCACAGGGAAAAGTCAGGGGACACCCTGGCCATAGGTAGGGCATAGAGTTGCTCACTAAGTAGAGATATCAGATCCCCAAACTGCATGTTTTTGGACTGCGTTGTGCCTCTGTCAAACTGCATCTCTTTCCGTCACCTGTTTTGTGCAGCCATCTTTATGCTCAAGGAAACTACACTGTACCTCAAGGGAGAGATGGTTGGTTTGTCATGCTCTCAGTCAACCGGAACCTTCCATGTGTCATCGGTCTTTTTATTCCTTCCCCAAGCAGCGATAGAGATAGGTGAGACAGACGGGACGTGTCTATTTTCCAAAAGTGTGTGTGTGTGTATATATAAGATACTCTAAAATGAATGAACCTGACATGTCACAGTCTGCCAATACGACGCTTCTCTTGTGCTGATAGATGTGAGTGGATTTGTAAGTCGTCGTGCGGATGCAGCATCGAGGACTTGCTGGTATGCGCCACGAAAGGCGGCTCTTTTTGTACACACTGGCAGCAAACATAGTCATCGATTACAAGTTTCGATGACTGCTTAAGACCATGGATTTTCTTTTCTGTGGCTGAAGCCTTGTAAATTTCAGCCCTTAATTTTTATAGGCACTGGCCATTGACGGGGGAGTCTACTTGTTATATATCTGGAAGCTACGCTGAAGTCTGAAGGGACCTGTCGATAGTAATCCTGCTATCGACGGCCGCTCGGTAGGAGATGTTCTTTGCCCCAGCTAACGTCTGTGTGATCTTTTAAATCATAATTACATTAATATTGACAGGTCCATGACAATAGTCACATTACTATTGATGGGCCCCTGTCAATGATACGTGTCCAAATAAAACATGTTCATTCATAACTTGTAAACTGTTCAATAAACACTTTGGAAGGGATATCGAGGCTTTCCATCCCCGGAGTGTGGGTGAGATGCTATTGTTGTTCTAGCCTGGCCTCTAACACCAGAGACAGCCGTCGCTGAATTGGGGCTTTAATTCCAGCTGTGTTTGTGTTCATATTCGGAGATAAATCACATTGTCTCATGCTGAATATGCATACAAATATGTATGCCTTCTGTTCTCCCCCCCCCCCCATTTTTTTTGTCTTTTCCATTTAAAATAAAACTCTTCACCACATTGGCATGTTAATACATTTACTCTCATTTTCTGTTTTTAATGTCCGATTCCGTACACGAAAGCTTGGATCCTTCTTTGAACTTGTCACATGTCTTTTGCAAATGCAGTGTATGTGTTAGAGAGCCAAACTGGCCCCCACTGTTCATGCCAGACTCAGGTATATAATGAAAGGCTGCCCCACCGGGCCCATGCATTTCCGATAATAGTTCCCGGCCCGTATCTCACGAGCTCTGATGCCTAGAATATACCAATTCCGTTTTTTTGGCCATCAAAAGCTGTCAGGATGTCGATGAGAATTGGTGGCTGTCTGTTGGGGCAGTGTACATGGCACTGTTGGTCCATGTCAGTGTTGTTTTGGCTAATTTAGGCTTGAAGCTAGATAGTTAAATTCTTTGATTGGGCTGTTTGTCTACCGTCACCTCAAGTGTTCCAGCGCAGATTTTCTCAGTTGTTAATCGGCCTTGGTAGGAGCTTAGTATTTTGCCGTTGGTTTGTTGTGTAACATTTTTAAAGAAGTGCTTTGGGGGTCTGATGTCCAAAGAGCATTTTCCTCCCAGATACACAAAGACATGACGCTGTTCTTTCTGTAGACGAGGCCAGAGGAGGCGGGTCCATCGCCGAAACCGACGTGAGCGCCTCCACTCCGGTGTTGCGGATAAGCCAACTTGACGCCTTCGAGTTGGACACGGCACTGGAGCAGCTCGTTTGGACTCAGCTCTGCCGATGCTTCCAGTGCTTCAAGCCAGGACTCCTGACCCCCTGCGAAGTGGAGCTGAAGTCCCTCCTGCAGCTCCTCCTGTGGAGGTTCACGGTCTACTCCCACGGCGCCACTGTCGGCCAGTCTTTGCTCAACATCCGGTACTGCAATGACGCGAGCCAGGCCCATGGGTTCCGGCCTCCGATCCAAAGGCAGAAGCTCTGGTTTGCTTTGTGGACAGTCGGAGGGAAGTGGTTGAAGGAGAGGGCGCATGGGCTATTCCTCAACCGACCTGCCGAATCGCCCCTCCTCAAGGTCAGACGCATCTTCGCCATCCTCAGCGGCGTGGCCAAAGTGGCCAACCTATTGAACTTCCTGCATTTCCTGCGGCGGGGTCGGTTCCCCACGCTGACGGAGCGCCTGCTGGGTATGCGGGTGGTTTTCGCGGGGTCACCAGGAGCCCATGACGTCGGCTACCAGTACATGAACCGCGAGCTGCTGTGGCACGGCTTCGCGGAGTTCCTTATCTTCCTGCTGCCTGTTGTGGGTGCCTGGCGACTTAGAGCCCGCGCCCTTCTGGCACCCCCGCAGCGGGAGCCGGGCCCCCTGGGCACTGAGTGCGCTATATGTGGGGAGTGGCCCACCATGGCGCACACGCTGGGCTGCTGCCATGTCTTCTGCTACTACTGCATCAAGAGCCACGTGATGGCGGAGGTGAGCTTCTCTTGCCCGTGCTGTGGACAGGAGGCCCAGGACCTAGAGCCGGTTAAAATCCAGATGGAGATGACCAGATTCCAGTGAGTGCAAGGAACCTCCACAGACTCTCCGAATGATTACAAATTCACCTTCGTTTTTCTGGATTTTTGTTAAAATGTACAGGTTATATTGTGTATTGTACATTTCTGTATAATAATGATAATAATAATAATAAATTCTGTGGCCACCAGTGTGTGTTAGCATAGAGTGGTATTAATTGATCCGCATAATGAATTTTAATATTTATTGCAAGCCAAATAAATTAATGTGCCTTCAAAAAGAATTCCATATTCATTCATTTGTTGATTTGCCGTATTATCTTTCCTCAGATGAAATTCAAGGATGAGCGTCAAATCTGAGGGCTGTCAAAATGATCAAACAAGATGGGGGGGGGGGGTGGAGTAGAGGGCTATCTGTGTACCCACACCAGGATGGATGTCTCGAATATGGAGGTCTGCCCGCCGCGGCGTAACGAAAGCTAGCAGGGTGGCAGGGCTGGGTGCCACGTTGCACGCTAACACAGCTAATGGCCACGCGGATCGTTATCTATCCTGGCAGTAGCCTTCCCGCGTGAGCCGTGCTCCAGGCGACGTGCACCCGAGCGGGCCCAGAACCGCTGGAGAGTGTCAGGCCTTTTTTTGATCGCTCTAGCTTAATTACAGATCAGCAAGGCAATCAATCTCGTCTCCCTGCATGATGGACTTCTTTGATAGCACACACATGCAGTGCTGAACTAACTCCTCCCCCAACACCCCTTCCTTTGGCCTGAATAGGCAGACACATGTACCAAAGTGGTAAATATGTCCATGTAATATCTTCATGTGATTCTTGCCTGTGCATTCAGTGATCCTCTTGTGGATGTTTGTGTTATGTTTGATTGATTATTTATTTATTTATTTTTATTTTATTTTAAACAAAAGAGGCTCTTGTGGGGGGATAAAAGGATTATCGCAAACAAACTTGTATCTTTGCAGAGATACATTAGTGGAAACAGTTTTGTTTCTGTTATTCTGATAAGTGCTTTTGTTCCACGATGAGCAGATTTGTTCTCTCCCCCATTTCACCCTCGTTTAATAGTTACCGCAGAGTCTCTCTACATTCATTTTATATAACCCAATGCACACTTGCATACTGCTTAGGCTGATGATGTCACATGCAAATGAGGTACCAATTTTGTCAGCTACCGGAAAACCGGACGTGAAGAAGCAGGGTAGGGTGGCTTGGAGATGGCTGGGTGAACCTCAGGATGCCACGCAGTACCGGGAGAAGCTGGCACATCAAAAACAAAATGCATAAAGTATATCAGTTCCCCGATGGAATGGAACCCTACAACCTTCTGGGAGCCAGGCTTCCCTCCACACAGTGATTTTGACAGGTGCGGCAACATGAGCTCAGCAAGCGCTTTAGTACTGAACAGCAGCTGATTGCAGTTGTAAATTTAGTTTACATTTTGTAACAGATTTAGTGACGGATCCTTGATTCATTATCACATGAATGTCACTCACAATATAAACAACCACTATCCATTGGCTTTGTCCATATCATGTCCATTCAAAAACTTCTTACATTATACTCAGATTTTTCATGTTCACCCATAACTTTGAAAGATGAGTCTTAATGTAGTGAAGTTTTAAGTGATGATGCCGAACCATTTTATTGTCCTACATCCCAGACTGATTAATAGTTTACATAATCGCTTTAAAATATAAAGTACCGTAAAAAAAATAGGTCTTGCAGCTGTTCAATATGGCTGCTCCAGTTTGAGAAATAAAGGTCCGAACAGGAAACTTCATAATTATACATGACATTGTTGACTTTTTTGATGTATGCCTATAGTCATTCCCATATGTATAGCATGAAACGCCAGAAGTGTGCTTTTATTGTATTTTGTGAATGTGAAACTAATTGCCTTTCCATTGCTGAGTATATTTATGAATTATACATGAACATTTTATCATGAGGTCATAAAGTGTACATATGATTTTCCCTTTTTGAGGGGAGGCTGACTTTAAGGTACATTAGGTAGGTGACGTTTGTTGTAATGGATTTAGAACCGCATAGACAGGATTGAGCCCATATGGGGAAGACAGGCCTTGCGTGCCTGTTTGCCCAACCCAGTGAGTAGTTCATTCTAGAACCATGCAGTACCATGTGTCAGGAGACAACAACAGGCAGTTACTGGCTCTTACAGCCTGAGGTGATGCAGGCCTCCGCCGAGTCCAAAGCTCTCGCTGCATTGATGTCTAATACACACTAAATTGCAAATAATCTGCAAACATCCTTCCAGACGTGCCCTCGAATTTCCTGAAGCTTAAGCTGAATCAAACTGCTTTTAAAGTTTGACTATCTTTTAAAGTTGGTGGAAGTTCTAGACCATTTCATTTGGGGGGGGGGGCAGACTGGGGCTAGTTGTTCTGGTAGGGGGGTCAGACACATTTCACCTT
>JAODJX010000035.1:5829353-5843305 GCA_026776945.1 Isichthys henryi | reverse complement strand
GGAAACCCCACGACGACATGGGGAGAACATGCAAACTCCGCACACATGTGACCCAGGCGGAGACTCGAACCCGAGTCTCAGAAGTGTGAGGTAACAGTGCTAACCACTGCACCACCAAATCTTTTATTATTCTTTTAAATTAGTAAACAAGTGATTTTTGGTATAATATTCTGTAGCCTCATTAATAATTATACACTTAGTACTATATATTAACAAGTGTTTGGATACATTAACCTTATAATAAATCGTCACATTTTCTTCATGTTTAAATAGTTGTCCGCAGCTTTTAAAAGTCAAAACTCCATTTTCTCCGGTAGTGGCCTTTTATTTGCACATCCCTCCCTTTTATTGCCGTCTCAGACATCTTATAATCATCGTTTGACAATGTGCCTCGCCGGATTGTAAACAAAACTCTCGGGAAAGTTTAACCTCCTTTATTCCCGGAAGAATAAGCGCGGGGCATCTCTGCATCTGCCAGCTGTGTCTCCGTCTTCCCGGCGATTCTGGCGTCATTAGAGGTTCAGACGCAGCCGGGTCCGCAGCGAGGCGCGGGCTGACCGCGAATGGAATGGCGGCCCCACCGCTGACATCCAGAAATTGCACATTCATATTGAGTGTGTGGACAGAGGAAACATTTATATTTATATCAAAAAGCGCATCTGCTGTTGATTTAAAATGCCGAGAAATGAGCGGAAGCGCCAAACGCAAACAGAAAGTCGACATAGTGGGGAGAGGAGGTCGGCTTAAGAGATGTCCGTCGGAACAACGAATGCGACAATACATTTGCCTTATGTTTTTCATGTGAGGTTTTTGTTGTTAGTACTTTAATTCCCTTTCAGAAGATCGCTTAAAGAGCTCTGCAAGTGAGATAGGTTTTCTGGAAATGTACTCTAGCCTACATGTATCAATCAATCAAAAAATCAATCAATTTAAAGGCCCATAATTGTAACAATTACACACTTTTTGAGATTAAGGTAGTCCTTAGCTTTTTTGGGTAGGACAATGAATAATCTAATATGGATAGTATAAGCCAATAATCTGTATTAAAACATTATGAAACAAAGAATATGTACATTCACTGGAAGTGAATCTTTTCTTTTGTTACGAGGAAGAATATTCTTCCTCATGAGCAGTTTCTCTGCTTAACCGGATTTGTCTGTCTTAAGCAATTGTCTCTTCCTTCAGCTCTAACCATTTGGGATGCGTATTTCTCTGAACATATTGAAAAACAGAATAGAACAATCTACTGGAGAATTCCCAAAGGGTTAAAAAACCTGCATCTTTTGCAAGTATTTGCTAGCTTTTCTGTAACAAGTCACTGAGGCTTACTTAGATATTCACCCCAGTTTGCCCCTACATATATTTAGTTGTTGACAGTGTAGTCTGCAGTGTATAGAATAACAATACTATGGGCATGCTACCGTAGCGATGCAATTTTACCTTTGGTGTTTATCCTCACTCTTCTCATCTGTTTTTGCACGAGCGCATGCTATGTGGACAAATATCTCACTGATATTCCAGCAACTGAATCTTTGTGGAAAAAGATTATGCACAATCTATTCCACCATGTTGATGGCTGAGCCATGGGATTTTTTGGTGGAAGTTATTCAAGTCAGGTAGACTTCTGGTCCTGGGCAAGTCTTTAGTCCAGGGTGTATGAATAACGTACACTGTGTGGTCAAAAGTGTGTCAACTCTAAAGTCTCATTCCAAAACAAAGTGTATATATATGCAGTTTCTATAATGGCCTCCCACTCTTCTGGGATGGCTTTCTATTGGATGTTGGAACATTGCATGTAGGATTCTCTGCCATTCACGTCGGGTATTGATGTTGGGTCATCATGTCCCTTTCTGCAGCTGAATTTTCACTTTGCAGTTGACCAGGGCTGAAATTCGGATCTCTGACTTGTCAGAAAGGCGGTGTCTTATAATGCAGACTAAAAAGCACCAGTTTTCATCTGGTTGAAAAACCGTTCTATAATGGTGCCAAGCGGAAAGTCATTAATATCTTCTGCAGTACAACCCATCCTTCTGCCACTGTTTGTTGCTAGAGGTTGCGTGGCTGTGTGCTTATTTATACACCTGTGCCAGCAATAGGTGTGGCTTAATTACTGTAATTAAATAGGTGAACAAATTCTTTTGCTATTTAGTATAAGTGAGGTATTACAACAAGTTGTGCTGATGCATGCCAGGGACAACACCGAATGAGTATTCTCGTTGTGTAAAATGGCTCGATGAAACGTCCGCCTTCGGTGTCATGTCCTGAAGTTGTCGCTACACAGCTGATGTGATACCCTGGCTTGTTCATAGCAGGTGATCCGTCCGGAATGGCTCATGATCGCATCATGGTGTTGAATTCACAACCTTTCTCTTCACCTGAGAAAAAGTACAAGGCCAGTGGGTCTCGAGGGAGCAGACAACCCGAAAGTACCAGATTCTTTCCTCTACATTATCCAGCTCTCCAGGTGTTCCTCAGTAAATGAAACGCAGGTGTTTAAGAACGTTGCTGGTGTGTAAATCATCAAGCTAGCTATTAATATGGACCCCTCTCCTGATTAATTGCCACAGGAAGAACAAAAGGAATAAGTATATAAATCTGCTGATGAGTAAACAAGAACGTGAGAGTGTCGGCAATATTCGTACATTGCTTAATTCGTACATTGGAGAATAGCCCCCTGAACCATGCCATGGTTTTTGGGGAGATTGCAGATGAAGGTTCTGCTAGAGGTCCAGTGGGCTGTTTAGTGATGAAGGGTCCCATAGTGCTATGTCCCGCACTGATAATTTATTTGTTTGTTTTTTTTTATCTATGGTCTTACATTTGAGAGGTTGCGGTCTTACGCATGCCAATGTCTTCTTGGGTCAAGTTGAGGCCACGCCAAGAAAATCAGCTTCTGCATAGCCTGCAGAAAATTTATTTTTTGAGGATGATGTGAAGTTTGGAATGGTACATTAGGGACTAGCACTAAACGATACCCTCCCCCTACCCTATATGCAGACCTTAATTAGCTTGGAATCAGTTTAAATGTAAAGTCTAGGAAGCAGTGAGCCTAAAGTAAGAGCTACTATTCTGTCACTTACCATCAGCATTACAACAGCAGAACATGATAAATGAATGAAAAAGGCAACGCAACAGAGGCATTTGAAAGCATCACATGTAATTCCACAGTAATGTGCTACTTCTACATTATAGTATTACTTAGAACAATGAAATATCCCCTGAATCATTATTCAATGGCCTGTAATTAATCATGTGTTGAGTAGCAAAATGATATGTATATTTGCCATGGATAGAGAATGTTGCTTTCCCTATTAATAATATTGACATCAGTTCAGCCATTATGTTTTGGGTGTGTTTCAAATTCATGAGAACTTGAGAGTGTGTATGGGATTTTGCTTTCTAATGTTTTTATCCACTGATGTATATGTACAACTGCATCTTTATATGCGGAAGTGGATATTCACAGACACACCAATGTATGTGTATATGAGGTAGCCTGCTATGTATTTTCACAATTATTTCGCAGCTTGACTTGATTAGTCAATTTCACTGTCTGATGAGCAGAGAAAACCATTCACACGGGCATGAATTGTCACCTTTCACAGCTGCTGGGAAGATGAAGACAAATAATCCGGCAGATATTGACAAGCTAAAAAGAGGCAAGAATTATCGGTTATGAATGTTGGGGGCGGGGGGAAGCAGCTGAGTGATATCAAGATTATTCCCCCAGATCATCAATCACCAAGGGACACAATTTAGAAATGAAGATCGCAGTGAGCGATGTGGACAAGCGTCTTCGGAAAAAAACGACCAGCTGGCATTAAAACTCTGTGATGAGAGCGATTTACTACGAGGTATATTTATCAATATAAATATACTACATTGAGATCCTGTAAAAATAATAAATGTCCTCGGGTTTTTTTCAGTCTCATTACTCGCAGTTCACAAATGGCCGAATAATTACATTTACACAACCTATTGTTCGAATACCAAAGTTGTTATTCAATCTGCTTCTATTTAGCATTTACCTCTTGCCTCTTCAGAGTCAATTACACTGCTGACGAGGACGTCCCACTTGTTGTGCATACACGGCACACTAACCCTATGTGGACCACTTCCTTCAGACAGGAAGAAAAGTGTCAGGATTCCGACGACTCACCCAAATCCAGAGGGACATGACGGCAAAAGTGTGCACGGACGTCTCAGTCTGACAAAATCACGTTTTTTATATTGATAAGTAGACATGGATATAGTTACGCTTTTTTGGCCCTTCGGTGAACGCTGACCATCAGGCAGCAATTCGGCAGCAGAAATGATCCATCTCCAGGCCGGAGACTCTAGGGCACCTCTGCTGGATGACGTGTCAACCGGAGCCCCTGTTATCCTGAGAGCACGACCCGACAGTCATGAAAATAAGAGTTGCTCAGGCACGATGCACATGAAGACTTGACAAAGTCATATACGCATACAGCAGCTGGGACACTGAGGCCACGCGTGCGCGCGGCACAGAGACACGTTTATTGCAAATATAAAACAAGATGAGAAACCAATCGTGTTGTCTTTGTAATGCATCTGCAGCTGAAACTAATGCTAATAATCTTGAGCTGAAACGGGTCACTGCAAACCTCATTAGAGTGAAATGGAGTGATGATTACCAAAACTTACAACCTCATCATTTCTTATCACACTACATTGTAGCCTAGGGGATTAGGGCACGCCGTTCCGAGGATGGATATTTTTGTGCTGGTGAGCAATGGATGTTTATGACGGTACATGCATTCAAATGTCAAAATTAACTGACACTTTCCTACTGTTTAAAGTCACATTCCAACAGTTTCAAGCATCACATGCCAATGGCAGCAAAACATCTAGTTTCAACATCTTACTACAATGAAAGGATTTTCTTTAAAACTGTAGTTAGAACATATTCTAAACAGAAATACAGGATTAATTCAACTGAAGCTCATATCTGTTTGTATAATGTGGCAATAGGCTACGGCATGCATTAACTTGGCTAAATATATTTTCACCATCAATTAGGCTCAGATTTGCACAAATAATGTAATAGCTTAGCATTCAGGCTTGTGGGTAGCACAAATATATATTTACATATATAATTGAACATTGAAAAGACTCTACTTTGCTTACACATTGACTTCCGTGATGTTTGTCTGTGAGTGTATCTAGCCCAGGTCCTGCTTCTGGAAATGGAGTGGGACACCTTTAAATATATCTGGATTACAGTTTGCTACAGTTAAGCTGCATGCACCAATCTTTACATGCATTTGCTGTATACATCACCTTTAATTTAAGGCTCCCAAAACCTTTTTTCTATGAGCTCCATACCATGCAGTTGTACGTACTGTCACATTCAGACTAATGTTTTGTGTAAAGGTAGCACTGCAGCTGTAACAGTTGGCCTCGCAGTGTCGCCTCGTATCAACAGGGCTGTCAGTTTGAATCTGGTGCCAGTCGCACTTGTGAGAAGCACTTGCTGGTTTAGAGTTTTGGGTAAACCTGTAAATCCAAATCGCCAGTGTTTGCCTGTGTGCGTTTTTGTCCAGCGACACCCTGGCATGTAACACAGCGTAACATTACTTACGCCCCCAATATCATTGGGCCACCACAAACCCAAATGGATTTAATGGTTAATGAAAACTGATGGATATTACATTTAACCAAAGTGGTTTGCATACAATATACATATATATTTTTTTGTTTTAAGTGTGTCCAATTTAAATGCCATGAAAAAAGGCTTTAGCGATATAATTCAACAAATATTTATTAGACTCATTTGTACAGAGTATGTACATTGAATCCATTTGCTTTAATCAGCATAGGCAGTCCTGTGTATATGGTATTTTTACACCTCTCATTCAACGCAGCATAAAAAAAGAGAAAGAAGCTTACTCAGAATGATTCTTTACAAAGGTTTTCATTTGCTTAAAAAAAAGAAAAACCCTTTTGGTTTCATTTTTTATGGTACAACGAAATGTGTGCAGCCACATGCTGAAATGCATACCAGAGATGACGGGAAGAAGAGGAGAAGGAAGAGAAAGAGAAGAAGACGGAGGAGAAGTAGAATTGCTAATATATGCAATTTAGTCATAAATAATTTAAAAATGACTATAGATTGATCACATCCAAAGAAGTGGTTTGCAGATACAGTTTTTAATGTATCACAACAATGAGCAACAAACATACTTGATGAACTATTTCCAGAAGTTGTTCAAATACCATCTACAATAAACGTCATTTCAACTATGACAACAGGTCTGTGACAAAATAAAAAAAAAGTTTCAAAACCATGTTATTACCGTAATACGGTACAGTTGAGACTTCAAACATTACAGTAACAAAAACTAATGAGACTACTCTCTATATATAAAACATCAATAACATTTTTGGTTTAGTTTATTTAAAGTTTTAGCCATAGGGGCTTTTTATTAAAACCTCAGGGTGCGTGTCCTGTGTTACCCAGGCATTGCGAGTACATATTGTGTAGAATATGATTGCGCCGTGATAATCCCTTTTTTTTGATATCCAGGAGAACAATCCTAATTTCAACCTTTTGAAGGCTGTCCTCTTACACTTGACGCTATCCATCCATAAAAAGGTTTTTGGCTGCTGTGCAGTTGCAACATTTATGTACAGTTATGTTATTAGACCATCCATTGTTTGTTTGTTTGTTTTCTGTTTTGTTTGTTTGTTTGTTTGTTTTCTTGCTTGCTTTACCGGTCCTTTGTGTGGGAGGCATTTTCTTTTTTTTTTTTCTTTGTTTCCACGCCAACACACCATTTGCACATAGTGTTGACTGACAACTCAGTCTTGCAATGCTGATCCACATTCAGAAGAAAAGGCGAAAGCAATGTTCTTAAAGCCTTTGGAAACAGGACAGTAGCTCATATTTGTACAGAGGAAGGATTGCACCTTTGGAGGCCAACACGTCTCTTATTAAACACAATCGAAAAGTGTCTTCAGGATTAAAATAAACGTTAAAAATACTAAAATCAAATAAGAACATTGAAAAGTTCACATAAAAATGCAGGTTAATAAAAACTGCTGTGAAATTAGCGTTTGATCTTTAACGAGAACAAAACAAAATGTAAAAAACAAACAACCTGTACAAGTAAAATAAAAGTAAAATGAAAATGTAACGTGATTTCATCCTTTGAAACAATTTTAAGCATGATTTGATTTAACCTGTCAAACAGTTGCATTACATGCTACTTGTTCATCTCAGAATAGGAATACCAAAAGCAATACATTTTTGCATTTCTTCATATTAATAAATTTGTACCATGCACAGCCAACTACAAATATGTACAACAGATTTGCTTTCTTTGTTCATAAGCCTTTTTACTTTCATACAAATAGCCTTCTGTTACTTTGGAATGGACATTGTCCCATCTTACCAAAAAGAGTGATGTGTAAAATAGGACACCCCTTGACTGCTTTCACATTCTTAAAGTTACACGGCAAAAAAAAAACACAACAAACAGCAATGCAAAGCAAATCAGTCCTCTGTCCGGTAGAAAGCTGAGAATTTATGGCAAGCAAAATAATATTACACAGTAGCAGCAAAATGTTGTAAGATAATACTTCATAATGCATATATGACTAACAAAAAAAAAATATATGTTAAAATGACCCAACAGAAGATCAACGGAAGTGCCCAGAGTATTAATGGAAATACAATTACCTATGCACTAAACGGCAGTGTATAGGGTTAACACTGTATTTAGTCCTACAAGCACAGGGAAAAAAAGAAACCTTTTCATTTTACTGAACAAATGCTTTAGTCCCCCAATAAAGCAGCTTCTTTGCTTACAAGAAGCAAATATTCATACCTTTTTAAATATTTTGTCCATCTTGTATTTTAATGGATTCAAGTATACATTACTGCTTCCATTTATGCACCAATTGTCATAGGTCTTTGGACTGTTAGGAGTCAGAGTTCTAATGGAAACAGACCAAACTGCCGTTGTGCTACATACAAATGATGATTTAATTAATTAAAAAGTCAAACTATTAAATTAACACATGACCTACCAAAAAGAAAAACAAACAAAAAAATAAGTGCACTATAATCCAGACACAAGCAAGTACCTTAACAGAATAGCAATTCACAAAAAAAAAAAAAATCAATAAAAAAACATCCTGCTCACATAATCCTCAAGAGTCTATCAAAACTAGAATTATTACCTCGTCAGAAAAGGGCGTGGTCAGAGGTAAAAGTGAGACGTGAAAGTAAGGTAAGAGGTTGGCACAGATCATTAGTATATTCTACAAGAAAACAAAAGGTGTCAGATATAAATACAGCTTATGGCAATAAAAACTGGCAAACAGGGGGGGCCGTACACAAAACACCGTCCTCATTTCCCTCATTGGTACTGTCTTGCGGGGGCAAACTAAAAGAATATGCGCGTTGTCCAGTAACAGTTAGGTCGTCTCTTGGTACACTACACACATCTAGAAAACGTTTCCGATAAAGCTTGACACGTTTTGGTAAAGCCACAGTTTAACCAGGCTTCTTGCTTCTTTAACAAATGAGAAATGTTATGTTCTGACCTGAGAATTTAAAGCTACTGAATCACACCTAACTAAACTAAGAGAAATTCTCTTTGAAAGTTTCTGGATCATCATCCCATACAGTACATGCTAGCATTTGGAAATTAATCCAGCTGAGGTGCAATTTGCTATCGTGAGAGTTTTTGGCTTGAAACAAGCTCCGAAAGAACTTGTGGGATTTTTTTTTTTTTCCTACTCCATGTTTTTTTTTGTACACAATATAAGCTCAGTCAAGCATATGCAACAGTTCTGTCCATAACAAAAATCAATCAATATCTTGCCAGCATATCAATATGGGAAAAACAATCCTGAGTCAATCATTTGGTACTGTATTTTTTTGGGTTAGACAAACTTTGGAACTGCAGTTAAAGTCTTAAGTGTTTTTTTCTTTAGCAAAGGGATCCTGTTTTCACTCCTACACACTGAACATATCCATTCTGATACTACTGAAATTACCATCTAGGCCAGAGGTGGGCTTAGCCTTCACTTCCAACGAATTATCTAAGTCATCCAGTTTCTGGCTTAACTCACTGTCGGATTCGTCTGAACAACTTTCGGGTAGTGAGGTTGGGACCCCTGAGGTGCTGCAGGAAGTTGAGGTAACCGTTGAAGGCAAGGGTAGGGGAGAGGGAGAAGCAGAGGCGGAAGAAGCAGCTTTCCTGGCTGAGGCATGGAAAAGAACATTGGGCCAGGACTTCATGGACAAGCAAGAAAGATGAGGATAGGTGTTATTAGAAGAAGCTGCAGACTGCGAGGTAGATGTGGTGTGAGGACTAGGGGAGCAGACTGAGTGAGGTAATAATCTAGCATGCTCTTTGGCATTTCTCATTGCTTGTTTGATTGTTTTCTCTTTGTGCAAGCTTGACTGAAGGTGTTGGCTAAGTGCTTCGTTCCCACTAATAGCCACATCACAAGCTAGACAATTATATTTGCTTACTGCCTTACGAAGCACTGTCTCTTGCGGGTCAGTAAAAGGTTGACCGAAGTAACAGAAGGACTTCTGATGACGGGCTGCTGAGTCTTCGTCAGCAAATATCATCTGGCACTTTCTACATATAAACTCATGCTTGATGGATGGGACAATAAAAGCATCTGGAAAGTTTGTACTTTTGGTATCTGGTTGTGGTTCTTCTTTTGTGCTTTCTGTTGAAGAGCCGTTATCTTCCTTGTTTTCTGTAGCCTCTTTTGGTTTGTGAGCGTTGTTCTGTGCACTCAGTGACTTCACGGGGGTGGCTTTCTGCTGCTTCTGCAGGGAGTCCTGGAGCGACTGCTGATATTGTTGGTACTGCTGCAGGATGGCAGAGGGGGAGAGGCCGGCGATGGCTTGTGGCACGGCGGGGCCGTACGGAAAAAGGCCCTCCATCCCACACAGAGGTGGGAAGTATCCCGCTTGCACTCCGCCGGGAAGCTGGGGTGAGAAGCAGGATGCGAACCCAGGGATGAAGTAAGGCAGGAACTGTCCCCCCAAGAAGGCGCTGGGGTCGCCAGCGACGGCATTCTGAAGCATCTGGAGCTGTGCGGGGTCTAACAGAGCCTCACTACCACCTTTTCCTTTCGCCGAAAGCACCATCGAGGCTTGCTCGCTTTTCTTCACGGCGGAAGTCTCGGGCTGGGACGTCTCAGCATCTCTATCCTTGACTTTCTTGGACTTCTCTGGCTTCTTCTCTTTCTCCGGTTCTTTGCTGTGCTGCTCAGCCTGATGGTTTGCCAAAGGAACTGAAGGGACGGGAGGAGGAGGAGGAGGAGGTGGAGGAGGGGTCGGCAGCAGACTCTTGGTTGGGGCACTGCTGAGAGACATGGCGGGAGACGGGGTGGCTGGAGTAGGGAACCCAAGCATGCCAGCACCAGGAGACGCTAAAGCTGAAATACAGTGGTACAAATAATATTGAGATATGTACCTTCATACAAGCTATCACACACTTGCTATGTGCATTTTAGTGAGATCATATACCTTTTTCTTTGTTATGGATCAAAACTGTCACATGTGCTTTAGAAAACATCACCAGTGCCATGATGGGAACAACATAAAACAGAGAAAATCCACATAAATAATAAAATCCATGCTTTCCAGTTGTTTTTAAAGATGCATGCATTATACGTCCACTCAATTATGTTCCCATGCTTCACGGAGAGACCTGCAAGGTGTGTAATGGGCAATAGTCATGTGTACAGCAATTAATTAATTGTTCTACTTTATTTTGTTTTTTTTTTTGTCATGCTAACTCACCAGGTGTGTTAGGTGGAAAAACGGGAAGGGATGAAGGACCATTTACACCAGGAAGTAGTACGGGCGGGAGGCCAGGGATTCCTGGGTAACCAGTTGGCAGGCTAAGGCCATGAAGTGCATTGTTTTCAACGGCCTGCTGCTGGGCCGGCAAACTAAGAACATCTGTTGCCTTCTTCATACGGTCAATTTCTTGTTGTGCCATCAACTGGCGAACAGTGGTAGGAGCAAGGTAATCTTTTTCTCTGTCCACCTGGCTGCCCAGTGTTTCTTGCACCTTTGCAATGTGCTGTTTAGAGAAAATATGATCTCTGATAGAGAGTCTGGCAGTATACTTCACTGCACACAGGGTACACTCAGTCCGTGGCCCTTCCGGCGAGCCCTGGCTTATCATGAATGGTTTCCCAATGTTTATTTTGAATTTCTTCTCTTTTGCCCGGGCATTCTGGAACCAAACCTGCACAACCCGCTTTGGGAGTCCTATTTCATTTCCCAGCATCTCACACTCCTGCATTGTTGGTGTACGGTAGTCACCAAAGCATGCTTTAAGCACCTTCAGCTGCAGGTTGCTCATCTGGGTCCTAAAGCGTTTATGACCAGGCCTCTCCCCACCACCTTTTCCAGATTTGAAGGGGTTACTGCCACTAAAAGGGCTGGGCGAGCTTGGATCTGCCAAGCTTGAGGTCTCGCTTTGATCTGCATTGTCATCTTGGTTGTCGTCTCGCATGCTGAAATATTGTTCGCAGTCTTTACCAGTGTAACTCAAAGACTGGCTGACTAAGTTAAATGGAAAATGTTCTTCACAGGCTTCAGAGTTTGATGCGGGATTCATTTTCAGTTCTCCTAGCTTGTCACCTGCACTGCCACTTAAACTCTCAACTTCGTTATTCCCCTCATCGCCAGTCGTTGCATCACTTATAGCTGTGTTAATTGATGAAGTCTCATCAAAATCTGTCTTTGTTACATCAAAGGAAACCTCAGCAGAATTCATATTAAGCCCTTCAATTTCATCACTGCTTTCTGCTTTTAAGGATGAAGGGTTTAAGAAATTTTTTACCAGTGATTCAGAAGGTTTTACTGGTGTAGAAGATGCAGTGGGCACCTCATACTCACTTGTTTCTGACTTGGTAGGCAGTTGTGGATATTCAAAGAAACTGTATTTGTTTGGGCTTTCACGTCCATCCTCTTGAGTCATCACAGGGCTCGGAGGCAAACTAAATCCTGCCTGTTTCGCCTCATGCCAGTGCCTGGAGCGAATGTGACTATCCAGAGCTGACTTAGCCTTGAAAAGTGCCCTGCAGAAAGGGCATTTTTTATGTGACTGGGCAGGTCCAATAGCTCGAAATTGTCCTTTCCTTTCTCTCGCACGGGTATTCTGAAACCAAACCTGCACCACTCGCTTCTTCAAGCCGACCTCATGAGCAATGTGGTCTAACATTTTTCGAGTCGGGTTAGAATCGAGCAGGTACTTGTCGTACAAGATCTCAAGTTGCTCTGGCGTGATCGTTGTCCTCAAGCGTTTGTCCCTGTGCTGGTCTTCGCCACTATTTCCTCCATCTTTCTCATTAGCACTGTTTTCTTCTTTTTCATCAAATTTGCGCTTCAGAGAAGTGGTACCAGAAACTAAGGGGTTGGGTAGCGTTGAACTGCTCTGTGTTGGCATCTGAGAGAGTGCTCCTGAGAGCAACTGCCCAGTCATAAGGGGGTTGTTCGGATCAAAGATCATGTAGGGCATGTCCAGGGGTCTTTCTAGGAACTGTGAGTGGAGGAACTGATTTTGGGCTGCTAGAAAATGCATGTGCTGGTGCTCTTGCCAGAGATCAACAGTGGGGAAGGCAATTTTGCACTGGTCACACTGGTACTGCAACATCTGAGGAGGTAGGCTGTTTGACAAAGAGGAGAGGGCAATAGATAAAGGGCTGGATGGGATGGTAGCTGACTGAGGCTGAGAGTGTGGCCTAACCATTTGGAGCTGGGGAGTTTTGTGTTGTGGTTGAGGAGTTGATGCCTTAGATGGTCTTGAGTCTGATATGGATTTTATCATTTGAGAGGAAACAGCCTCTGCTTGCTTTGGTCTTTCACTGGTTAATTCCGGTTTAGGTGAGGTTTTCCCCATGTCAGGTCGAGGTGAAGGCATTAAAGGAGAACTTGACCCAGAACTTGTAGCTGTTCCAAATGGGACTTTGGATAAATCTGGGTACCCAAAATTTTTCTGACTACATTGGTCAAAAGAATCTATATATTCGTCAGCCTGGTTCTCATCAATCCCATCATCATCCTCATCTTTGTAACACAGTTTTTTCTGGTGAGTAATGAGATCAAAAATGCGGGGGAAAACAACACTGCATTTCTTACACTGGTACTGCATGTTACTGGTCCTAATGTAGCGCTCATTGGTAAGTTCCTTTTTGTCGCCATCCTTTGCATCTGCCTGATTCTCATAAGTTTTACGAGCCTTCTGGCGTGCATTCTGAAACCACACGACAATTACTCGTGTTGGCAGGTTGAGCACTGTAGAGAGCTGCTCTATCTCATCATCCTTAGGGTAAGCATTGGTATCAAAAAAGTCTTGAAGGACCCTTAACTGGTAGTCCGTGAATCGAGTCCTAGATGACCTCTTATTCATGTTGCCATCAGTTTTGTAGTACTCCGGTATGCCAAACTGGGATTCTATCCTAATGTCTTCCAAAGTTGTGATGGGAGGAATGCTAAAGTTGTAAGGGGAATCTTTGCAGCGCTGCCTCTCTTTAAAAAGGGTGTTCCGGAACCAGTGCTTAATAACTTTCTGCGGGAGGCCCGACTTGTCAGCCATTTCTTGAATCTGCTCTTCGGTGGGGGAGTTGTTGATATCAAAGTTGGCACGAAGGATCTTCAGCTGATCATCTGTGATCCGGGTGCGAGGGCGCTTAAACTGTGACTGTCGGAGGAAGTTTGGATCCAAACCCAGCTGTTGTTGACAGAGCTGCGTAAGATCTGACGAAAGGGAGTCCATCGTGGGCAGCTGGAGAGCAAGTTGAGGAGGGAGGCCAGGGTGCTGTACTGACTGCATCATGAGTGGTGGGAAGAGAGGCAGGTCCAAGGACACAGGTAGTTGGACCTGGGGAGGAGCAGTAGATGGAGGTGGAGGTGGAGGTGGGGGGGGAGGTGGCGGCGGGGG
>JAODJX010000035.1:5777052-5804866 GCA_026776945.1 Isichthys henryi | reverse complement strand
TACAAATCCTGGCACAGCAGCAGCCTTCCTCTCTGTCTCCATTGCCTTTTGTTGCATAAATCGGCAATGGAGTTCCTTGGCTAGAAGACTCAAAGAATCTTCTTTTGCCTTCCCATCCTGTACACGCCCTGTAGGTATTCGCCGCTGCCAGGTCCAGCATGTTGTAAAATACAGCTACTGGCCACCTGCGTGTTGCTGCTCGTACAGAATACATGCGCGCGCTGTTTGGTCCAACACATCTACACTACACTGTAAAAGCAGAGAGAGTCATGAGTATATGTGCTTTTTTTTCCTACCCATTATAGACCTGTATAGTACATATTTGCTACTTTCCAACAGCCTGTTTTACCCTAAGGCCCCAAATTAGGGTTAGAAAAACTATGGCATTTTCAGACATCAAAATGTGTTTTTCTGACAGTTCTATTCTTCTGTAGGATAGGAAACCACAAATTAGCATACTTTAGTAGTAAGCTTCGGATGCAGTGAGGGAAAACGCTGCTACGTGTTTGTTTCTCAGAGGTTGGGCTTGGCCCCTTAGTACCAGTGATAGGAACTCTGGCTTTGAATGCTGCAGCATGAATTCTGGACAATTTCATGCTCCCAACATAGTGAGCCAGGCCTTCTCAGTGCCTGACCTCACAAATTGCTCGCCTGGAAGAATTGTCAAAAATTCCCATAAACACACTCCTAAACCTTGTGAACAGCCTTCCCAGAAGAGTTGAAGCTGTTATACCTGCAAAGGGTGGGCCAACTCCATATTAAAGCCTATGTATTAAGAATGGGATGCCATTAAAGTTCATGTGTGTGTAAAGCAGATGTCTCGATTCTGAGGGGCCACAGAGCCCAAGTTGAGTTTGAACCGGATCCGGGTATAAAGTTGTTCAGAAATCGCCACAGGTCCGTAAGCTGGATCGGCTCTGACCCGAACGTGTTTGAGAGTCAAAATAACGAAAAGATCAGTGCCGAATGGGAGTGGCACGTGGCTCAGTGGGCTAAGTCGCTGTGCTTGTGATCGGAAAGTTGAGGTTGGTGGTTCAAGCCTGCCCTCAGCAGGATGGTTACCAGGTGAGTCTTCGAATGTACTGAGTGACCCTGGAGAGAGAGAGAGAGAGAGAGAGTGTGTGAGTGAGTGACAGAGAGAGCAGGATCATTCAGTGTGCTTGAGGGCCTGCCCTGTAACTATTCTGCTGAGGGCAGGCTTGAGCACACTGACCTGATCACAAGCACACAGATTAACCACTCACTCCCCTTTTTTTTTTTGAAAAAAAAAAATAAATTGCAAGTTACAATTTTTGTACCACCTCCGTCTCTGTGGCCCTTCTGCCAAAGCTGGGCTTGAACCAGCAACCTTTTGGTCACAGATACAGAGGCTTAGCCTGCAGCACCACTCGCCATCCCTGCTTGTATGCTGTTTTTCGTATATATGTTTTTTTTTTTTTCCCATTTCCCCAAAAGCAGAAACTGCCCAGAGTGAGGTTCGAAGCTTAAGAACCTCACTCAAAGACTCAAAGAAAGTACATTCAAAGACTCACCTGGTAACCATCCTGCTGAGGGCAGGCTTGAACCACCAACCTCAACTTTCCAATCACAAGCACAGCGACTTGTCCCTTAAGACCTGGTTATAAAGAGCTGCCCGTCGACCCGACAGCGTAGAGTGAGGTTCGAAGCTGCGATCTGCCGATCGCTAAGAATGACGCCAGGAACGGACACTCTGTGCGTCGCGCCACCCAACCATCCGCCGGCCCACCGTCCCTTAAGACCTGGTTATAAAGAGCTGCCCGTCGACCCGACAGCGTAGAGTGAGGTTCGAAGCTCCCTTAAGGCCTCATTTTAAAGCTCTGCGACTGAGACATGAAGAAGGGGGAAACCCCATGACAACATGGAGAGAACATGCAAACTTCACACACGTGAGCCAGGTGGAGACTCGAACCCGGGTCCCAGAGGCGGAATGCAACAGTGCTAACCACTGCACCACCATGCCACCCATGTTTAATATTTTAGGGCCGATTTTGTTTACAGAGACTTCATAATCCATTTTATTTATTGTTTTTGGTTGTGTTTGGTTTTTATTCAACTGCATTTTTTGTTAACAGAGACTGAGAGTCCATTTTGTTTATTGTTTTTGGTTGTTCTGTTCATTTATTTTGGATATTAAAAATGTCTTCCAGTCCCAGTGTCAAATGTTCTTTAGAAATTAAAGTTTATTGATTGTTGAAAGGGAGTACTTGAATTAATATGCCATTATTATTACATCAGTTGAAATTGGTCTCACAATGGCAATATTATGATTTATCGCAATTAATCGTCCAGCAAAATTTGTTATTGTGACAGGCCTAATGACGCAGTCAGGGTTTAAGAGGCAGACTACACAGTAAGCAAAGCATAGATTATTGTCAGAGTTTTCAGAAACAATAAGACATCTGAGCTTATTTTGCAAAATGTCAGACTTTAAAAGCTTTGTTAATTTCTGTCGATTGGCTGCGCCACCATTTCGATTTTGAATAATCTGAACGACCAGCTCCAGCATTCCATCGCTAAAAACCTCGGCATTACTCTCTGAAAGGTTGTATGCCATCGATAGCAGATCATTTACATCAATCTCGCCTCAAACATGTATAGCTGCGTTATTGGTAATTGAATCACCCTGCAGTTCCACCTGTATGATATCCCTTGGCCCCGCTAAAGCATTCACTCTGTCCACCAAATTTTGAAATGTCTGTATCACAGACCTGTAGACGTCTATTATGTCATCATTCTCAATTCCGTCAAAATGAAAGCGCTGCCTTATTTCACTGTTAAACTGCGGCCTGTCTATTACATATACATCACCATCAGCTGCATCCCCACCTTGTTGCTGTTGTACCCCATTATCAATGTCCATAATTTCTGGATCTACCTCCACCGCTGCAGCACCATCATCATCAAAGTCATTTAATAAATTTTGTAAAATGGGATTAAATTCACCCGGATGCTCACCATTCAGTTCTGCAAACATCTGATGCAGTTCTGAGTGCATGGCCGATCCATCATCTGCATCAAACATTTGTAAATCGGTGTCCGGTCCGCTGTCACCCGGTCCGGCCACGTGGTCGTCAGCCATTTCCTCATTCATAGATAGGAGCATTCGGTGACCACCCGTCTACATTTCCTATAGCGTCACCCATATTAACATAGTCCACAGCATCGCGTTTCACCATGGTCGTCATCATTTATATGCATCCTTCTAGATTCCCCGGATCCATCAAAACTCCACTGCCTCCGCTTTTCATAAATGACCGTGCTTATTCTTTAGATCTGGTCAGACAAATCCGCCAAAAAAAAATCACACATCTGATCCTGAAAAAGGAAAAAAGCTACTTTGAGCCCCCTCTGCCGCTCATTCCGGGAAACAGCGCCGTCCAGGGAACTCATGACAAGCCACTGCCAAGGTGTTAATGGGTCAATATCCCAGTCTTGTGTCCTCTGCGGGGGTCCCGATAAGGCACGGGTTGTGGTTGCTGGATCACTGCTTGCAGAGCCCCCTTGGTCCGGTGTCAGGCTTCCTGCTGTGGGAGTCCCCGGCTGCGTAGATTCCAGTCGGCCGTCCGGCTTGCTCTGTACGCCGCTGGTTGAGGTTGCTGCCGTTGCTAGATCCACTTCAATTTTTTCAGCTGCGTCAATCAACAATTCATCATCGGCAGTGTCTTGGGGGACGAAAAGGACAAAATCAGTCTTTAAGCATTTCATACAGAAAAATCGATGACACAGGTAAGCAATATTGTTCCACGTACCGTTAAAACTTAGAATAAATCGCATGGTCCCCCACAGGCCTAGCTGATGCCCTCCAGTGGGCCGCAGTGAATTCGCCAGAATCAGCCTAGAGAAGACAGCGCAACTGTATTCAGGATGCAGCTCTCCCAGGAGCCTCGTCATTCTGCAACAAAAGGAACCGCAGATAAGGCCAAAGTTGCATGGGTTTGAGTCTAAAGTGGTGCTTTGCGTTGAGGACTAGACCACACTTACGCACGCCTTAACCTGACTTCGAGTTTTCTGGTCTCCGATTTTTTTTCCCCCTGGTTGTTACTGCAGCATTTTATGCTGTAGGTAGGGCCCCAGGAATTACTTTATCCCTGGGCCCCCCACCCACATTAAATTCGGCCCTGATTGAGGACCTGCCTTCTCAGCATAGATTTCTAAGTCACTGCAGGTTCCACAAACCTTTGGACGACACCGATTCTGGCACTGCAGCCTTGGAGGGTTAGCGAAACTCGATGTGTAGCAGACATACAGATTACGCTTTCATACGCTCACATATACACAGAACATAAACATCTCAGCTTGCCGCATTATTCTCAACGAGGGGATCGATTTTCTTAAGCGGTCTGCAGAAAGTATGACGGATATTGGCCCTTGAGGGAATGTTGGCTCTCTTTTTGTTTTCCTGGACAGGAGAAAGTGAAAAGTAATTTCAGAAAGAAACAATGTTTCATGGGCGAATGTTTCCAGTTATATAACTTGAAGTATTAGCTTGTTCGCTTTCGTCGCGGTGCTTGGATTTGACCGGGGGGGGGGGGTCAAATGTCGGAGAGATGATGTCTGTACATGAGGACCGTGATTTGGGATGGAAGAGATTCTGCTGAGGAACAGAATCGTACAGAAGCATTAACTGGAACATTGGTGCTTGGAATAGATAAGAGGAAATGGTTTTATGCATAGTTGCTACTGTGGATAAAGCCTAATGTTTACCACGAGTCTTAAGCTCTCAGTCATGATGTAAAAGCAAGAAACATTAACAGCAGTACAGAACAGTTAATGCCAGTTTTTCAAGGCTCATCCATTACGTTTGATGGCCATTACTCCTTGAATTGTCTACATACTCTGCAAGATGCGAGACTCAGTTTCACTGGTTACCAGTCTAACAAACCTAAAGATTACTAACTGTTACAGTGAATTTTGAGGCTTGTGGCTGCTTGTCATCATTACTCATTGATCTGATGTTGCATTCAATGTCGCGCGTCCTACAGCTCCGGAAGAAAATTAAGAAACCACTGTATTTAAAAAAAAATCTGCATTTCAAATCCTGGTTTAATCCTGGTTTTGCTGACAGAACGTTACACTATGAGGCAGCTGCTTCCAGGCTCAAAGTTTCTAAGACAGCAGTAAACAAGAACAATGTGAAGCAGGAGACACTGGGAAAAAACAGAAGTCAGCCAGATAGTGGGCAGAAGCAACTTTATAATGCCAGAGATGAACGTCAAGTTATCCGGCGTCTCATAAATCGGAGGATGACCTCAAGTGACCTTATGAGAATTCATAACAGGCTGCTAGAAGCAGGACTGAAGACCAGTAAAGCAAGGAAGAAGTCCATCAATGAGAAGCAGGGAAGAGCAAGGCTGGAGTTGCTGGAGAAAAAAAATAATATATATGTATATATTTTACACAGACCCATAAATGAGTGAAACTGAAAATTAAGAGCAAAATTTATTTTTTCCAGATCTGTATGAATGCAGAAATAAAGGCATACGCACTATAATCTATCAGAAATGTGCTGAAAAGCACAGGGTACACCAGAAGATATTTCTGTTCCTTTCCGTGTATGGAAAACAGTACATGGCGCAATAAAAATCCCCAAATAGAATCTATACATATTTATGATGAGCAACTAAGAAATAGGGAAGCATCACATTTAAATGTCTCCTCATATATGATCAAAGCATGTGTTGGAGCATCAAATACTTTATACCTGCATACACACATATACAGTTTAATCTATCAGTTTTAGAGGGTATTATAAGAATGCAAATTATATCGCATATTTAACAAGGTTAAAATAATATTGACAGTTTCATCATATGAAATAATGGCCGCTTTGGATATCAGGCAAGAACAACAAATAAGACAAGCAAGCACATCACGTGTCCCAGAACTTTGCCAGCGTCTTCTGCGCTTCCAGCGTCTTCGGGTGTAATCGATGTGCTCAGCTTTACATGACAGCACTGCTTTCCCCCGCTCGCATGCCAAATGGCCACACTTCATACAGAAAGTGCTGCGCGGTCTGGTAAACAATGGCTCAGCTTACAACATCTCAGTGCAAGGTTATAACATCTGCTATCGCCATCATCCCAGAACACTGCAGGAGTCGGAAAAACTTACATAACACCTCGCCGCGTCCACAGGATGCAGTGCGTTACTTACGTTATCAATTTCAATTGCGCTCTTTTGTATATCTCATTTGCATACATAATTTATGCACATCTGTATGGCGATGTTTACCGAGGGTTGTTATTGGAACATACAAAGCACTATACTCTCAAACATATACTGAAATAATCTGGAATAAATAAAAATGACTGAATGTCAGCTGACTGCATAACACACAGGCCAGTCAACTGAAGTCTAGCCAAGGTATCTTTTTCTGACTAGAAAAGGCTGGAAAAAATGTATAAAGTTGTCAATAAAGTATCAGCATACACCAGACTGAAAGCAATACTACAACAGCATTCTGGGGTATAAGTATTTACGTGATAATGTAGGACTTTAAAGTCGCTGTAATGGCAATTTTTTTTTTATAATTACATGTCATGGTTTTGATTCTAGTGTTAATCAGTATCACTCATTTTTTTAGCTACCTGAAGGCGCTGGTTTGAGAAAACACACACACACAAACACACACACACACACACACAGAGCTGGCATACATCTCTAAAGAGCAACATGTTGAGCATGTGAAGTCGCGCACCCTCAGCTAACACACCGCATGCTTTCTGCCCAGTTTCTGGGTGGGGGGAGGGGGGGGGCATCAGACAGAGCTCGCCGGCCAATGGCAGGCAGAAGGGGGCCGGACTGGGCCGTCGGCTGATGTCCGTTCTTTTAAACCTCTGTCTTAAGGAGAACTCACACTGACCAGTGTCAAAAGATAAGAGACGGATCTCAGCCTCAGGCGCCGTGACCTGGCGCTCCTAGGAGTGTTTCATCCTCGTCTACCGAGCTGGAAAGCCTTCTAAAGGAAACAAAGCACTGCATTAAGACCCCAAGACTGGCACCATGTGGAGCTTAGGGAAGGTGGCTGTCTGTCTACCTTTTCTAGTAGCAGTCACTTTGGCACAAGGTAAGTGGCGTGAGCCTGATTGCAGTCAGTGGCTGGCTTGTGTTTCAGGAGCTGAAGGGTCGTTATAACGACTGATGCCAGATTCTAACAATTGCCTTCAAACCAAAGGTATTTTTGCATTAGATTTGTGTTTATTATGTCAATTGTGGTGTTAAATCGTTAGGGGAACCCTCTCAACACTGCCAAAATTCCACAGCAAACTCTACATTAACCCATCTTTAAAGGTCAACATATAAAAATACAAACATTTTACGAACGCCGTCCTCTGGCATTGTCATCGGCCAGTATTACCAGGACATTAAATGACTGGAATACCACTCACAAATATCTGTCAAGTATGCTTGACGCAATAAATAAAAGTGTGCATTGATTTTTAACTGCATGTGGAATAAAATAGCTTAGTTCTTGTAGCATAACCTGAAAAAAAACTGCAAAAAAAAAGTAAAAACAAATATCAGTTAGGTGCGGCTGTGTTATGGTGTATTGGCATTAATTATATCAAAATAGGGGTCAGTGGGGAGTCCCCACAAATACAGCGAAGCGAAAATGCTTTGTGGTTATCAGCTACATAAATCACCTAGCAACTGTTCAGGTAAAATGTTAGGGATCCTAATACAATAATGAAGAGCGCCTGTTTGGAAAATCAGTGCATTATCACCATGAGTGACTCAGCAGTGACATCAGAGCGGCACGCCAGCTGTTTGGAGATCCCACCATCGCCAGCACTAAGCACTGCTGTCAGCCAGTCAAACCAGAGCCACTCGAGCTTGTCTGACAGCACACAGGGCATTCTGGCACATTGTGAACGTTTCCACACATTTTGGGCAGCAAAATCACTAATTCAAACACTTTTATTATTCAGTAACTTATTTTTAACGTATGCTGCAATATGCTCCATAGTGTAAGACTGTCTTCATGATTACCCATCATTCAAAATAACAATACAAAATTTTTGAAATGTGTCCCAGTTTCTTTTTTTAAGCAAAAGAAACAATTAAAAATTTACAGACCATAAGAAAATTAAACAGCCTGACTTGCTCGAAATCTTGCTCCTACTAAGACGCTGAGCAATAACGGAAAGTCTAGATTTTCTAAAAAGCTCTGTAATTACTCAAGCAAATATTCAGGGAAGACACCGATAAACAGTTCGAGAAATTAAAATAATTTGGTGTCCAGGTCCAAATATGTACAAAGTAGGCTGGACCATTACCAAGGTGTAATACTGTGTTTAAAAATATGCTTGAAAATAATAGAGCGACAACAGGTGAAATGATGCTCCGACTGTCCCGCTCCGGTTCTGTCGCCTCGGATTTATGACCCGATTTCCAATTCGGGCAGACAGCTGCTCTCCGATTTTCCGGACTGAGCAAAGGCAACATTAGTGGCGGACGCCGCTAATCTCCAAACCGCGTTTTAAATAGCCGGACGCCGCCGCGGACGCTGTAATCCAAAAACATCAGTCAGACTGAGCAGAGGCATCGGCCGCCGCACAAGCATTTCATCTGCCTCAGCAACCAAACTATTTCCAGTCGGTTCCGTGATCCAGAGTCACCTGCGGAGAATTAAAACTATCCACGGACAGCATACCCTTCAGAATTACACGCACCAGATCAATCTCTTTTCGTCTTTAGCAAATGATAAATGTGACTGATTAATATAACAATTTTTTACTGGTGTGTGTGCTTGGTGTGTGTACAACATGGTTGCGGTTGTTCCTAGGACAGTTTTCTTATCTGTTAACGAGATAGGATATCTCCTTTTATACATCAACAGACAGATTTCCTTCGAAAACACAGGCCTTAGCATTTTCTTTTTAATCACAGAAAAGCTCCAAAGCCGATTTGCCTCATTAGTTACTGTCATATGGGAACTAGGTTTACAGTAATAGTGCACAGATGCTTCTAATACAATAAAAGAAGCATCTGGAAATTTTTGTCAATGGCTCCCAATCCCGTCTAAGGGAGAGAGCCAGATAGAGCAATCCGTCTACGAACCTTTCATAGGGGACAAGGAACGCACTGGGGCTTGTGGCCAGACTCACAGGGAACGGAGTCCAACTGCTTCCAGATGGGTGACTGCATCATGCGGCGGCAGAAACACCCCGCCCACTGGCACGCCTTTATCCAAATTAAATATTTCTTAATACATGCAAAGTTCTGCTCCTCATCAAAATCCCAATGAGCCTAGTGATCAGATTCACTAAGACTTCTACACACTGGTCTGTTATAACACTTAAGTGCAATAATATGGCCACTTTTGCACTGTGAATTTAAGAAACTGTAGTTTATTCAAGGTCTTACATGTTTTATTTTTTTTTTTTAAGTTTTGGAGATTTCTTTTCTTAGAATCTGGAACACTCTGAAACATCTGAACCGGACTGGATGAAAGAAGCACGTTTGCTAATCCAAATCTATCATATGAAAATGCCTAATCTGAATTCTTTAAGAAGGTTAATAACATTTTTCACATTTTATTAGCTTCTAACAGGGGCACCTTGCACGGACTTGGATTGCAAAGCACTTGACATTTTTCATTAACGTCCATGCCTCACTGCCCCGGGCAATAAAGTTTATAGCGTGACAATCTGAAACAGCGCATCCCAAAATAACGCGTGCCAACAACGTCAAACACGGACACCACGACAGAGGCCGATGGATGATGCCTGGGGTGCGGGCTGATGTTGAATTCTGAAGTTTTTGCCCTTCGTGACAAACGGTGAGCGGGTCTATTTTTATGAAAAGCCCAGTCACTCATTTCCATACTGACGCAAGTTGCGCTGGTTCACTGCATCGTCCAAAGTGTGTGATCCCGCTCCCCTACCCAGTTACTACTATAGGCTTCTCATTTAAGTCTGCAGAAGTCAAGTCCTTCACTTTCGAAGTCTCAGCCACCAAATATTCAGTAATCCATCTATGTCGTTCTACACGAAGTAATATGCACAGATTACCGCAGACAAAACGTGCAGTACTACGTATGAGCAAGCGGCGATGAAAACAAAGTCACTTCAGATTTAATTCCACTTCACAAACAGACCACGAATCGTAAACAAACTTACCAAGGGCTTGCGGGACGAGACCGTCGGCGCATGCGCATGACATCATCCGATAATAGAAACTTTTACTGAGATTATCTGACTTCATGCTTACATATACAATTTTGGCGTTTTGACAGAGTTTACTAACCCGAAATAAAATTACATCATACAAATTCTTGCACTAAGCGTAATCGTATTGGTCCTTTACGAAGATTGTCACCTAATAAAGACTGTAAAAAGAATAGTTATGGATTATAATCAGTTGAACTACGAAATGGTGACACTAAAACGATACAGCCCTAAACTCGTAATATGTGTCCAATATGTTAATCATAAAAAATGTACAGCTAAATTGTTCCAGTTAATAAAAGTAAATTAAGTGCGACAGTAAATAAGTAAAACAAGTCAAAAGGAAATGTGTTGCAAAAATTTTATATCCTGCTAACATAAACAGAGCGGTTTTATGTTTTGCACATTTTTTCATTTAAGAGGACGCCATTAAGTGCTCTCTGCCAAAGCGAATAAACAAGTTTTTTTGGATACGGACCACTTTGCGAAGACTAAACGATACATAAAATATGGTGATCGTCTTTTTATGAAGAGGGAATGAAATGAGAGTTATGCTTTGAGTGAGTTCGCAGGAACAGACGCGCAGCTCCGCTTACATGTTGCAAATACCACTGATAATGATGCAGTGGCGCTATATCAAACAGGGGAAGTACGCCTTGGATGTTTTCCTAGACACACCACTAATAAAGGCACACATTTTTTTAAAGCCGTTTCCAGATTGCCTTATCACAGCACTGTATTTACTGATGAGGACTAGAAGAGATCAATCTCATTGTATGCCCAGATGCACGGACATACAGGTAGCGGGGACTTCCTTCAAGGATAAGCACAAGGAAACCTGCTTGCCTTCATCCTCTCTCCTGATTACTCTCACAACCTTTACAGAAGCTCCACTACGTACTTGTGTTGTGACGTAACGGTCACTTCAGAATGGTACAGCGAAATGCAAATGGCAGATCTAATCAGACAAACCAGAACAAATAACTTTCCACATGTGCACTGGCTCCTAATGAAACTGGACAGTGTTTAGCACACGGTCCAAAACCACCAGACCTGAACAGTACTCAGCACGCTGTCCAACACCTCTAGACCTGAACAGTGCTTAGTACACGATCCAAAACCTCTAGACCTCAACAATGCTTACACTGTCAGAAAAAAATAGTACTGATTTGTACCTTTTCTTGCTACTTGGCCTGTACCCTCAAGGGCAAATTTACATTTTAAGATACAAAAATGGACTCTCAGGAATATTTTGTAGCATTGGGGGTACAATGATGTTCCTCAGAGTTAATTTCTGTACCTTAAAAGGTACAATTACCTACAACTATATGGTACAACTGGCAGACTCTTTAGGCCACAGCAAACAGTGACAAGCAAAGATACAAATTGATACCATTTTTTTTTGACAGCATATTATATAATTCAAAACCTCTAGACCTGAACAGTGCTTAGTACACGATCCAACACCTCTAGACCTGAACTGTGGAAAAGGGCCAAGTAGATCAGTGATCATCTTCCTGTAGCAGACAGACCAAAAAGAAGCCCCCAAAATGCAGACACCCCCAAGGGAAGCATGCTGGGTGAGATCAGCTGTCTTGCGCAGGTTCCAGTCCAGGAGCGAGGAGCTCTTTGCAGATTCCCAGACACCTTGGAAACAAACTGACAGCCAAATATCAGCATTCAGCACAACTCATACCTCTCGATACATTCTGTCTCCAATAAACAAGGAGCCAGACTTTGGCCAGACGCCGCTGGTCGCTCCTGCTAACAGACTGAGCGCAGGTAAAGCAATCTGGCTTCACTGCATTCCTTTTCATCTGACACAGATTCCATGTGGAACAACTCATACCTCGGGAAATGGAACCACAATAAAAAAAGCAGAAGACAGGCCTATAACACCCTCATCGAGCCACAGACCACAGGTCGGTATGAACATAACTAATCTCTCTGCTCCCTGACTTGAAGTGTCGCTTGCCGCATCGCAGTTCTGTTCCCCTCAGCTTTTATTTCCCTTAAAAGTTTCCACATTTTGAAACACAAGGATTCATAAAGATATAAAAAGAGTGGTAAAAATAAGTATGAGGGTCAAGTCCATACCAAAAACACCTTACCAAAAATCTTCTTCGATTTCTCAGGAGTTTCTAACTCAATAAATACTTCTGAACATTTCAAGCAAACTTAGGCAGCGATGAAATGTGGAGACCTTGACACAAGAAAAAAAAACACTATCAGGTTATAATTTTCCAAGTGATGTCAGTTAAACAGAAATTTGGTTATAGTCTGAAAAATTGGAAAAAAAAAAAAAACTGGTTCAGACTGCTTTTAAAATAGTTCATCTTCTGATGACTGATGACCCTCTGAAAAATATTTTAAGCACAGCAATAAATAATTCAATGAAAGATATACAGTGTGTTGACTTCCCAGTATGGCAGCCATATTTCTTCACATCTTGACGACTGAATATGGAAACAGACGGCAGATGAAAACTGAACAGACACCCATGGGATGGACGGTGTGGATGGAAGGTTAGAATAGGGCTTCCCACCCGCCGGTCCGTAGACCAGCACCGGGCATGTAGCCATGTAGTGAAATAATGGGTTTAATCCCCTTCCCTCCCAATTGTTTTTAGTTACTGATTAGACATGTAGCCAGTTAGTAGAATGAAGTTACGACTCCCCTCAAAATTTGCCTCATCCCCCAGTTGCAAAATCTCCAGACGTGGACCTCCCACAAAATTTATTTCTGGCTACGCGGCCTGACCATAGCTTTGATGCTGGTGGTAGACCCATCCAGAGAATTAAGGGATCACTCCTATTGAAAAATAAAAAGGTTCCGCATCAAAAGGCTGGGTGCAAATCGCTAGTATGGAAAACTTCTCCCTTTCTCCATCTACCGATGTCCCATTGGCCAATCTGCAGTGGTTGACGCCAGGAATCTGCAGCATCACGCGTCTTTCCTCTTTCTCCGTCACGAATCCCACAGGTGTGACCGAGTGGACGTCATGGTTCAACATCGACCACCCTGGGGGCAACGGGGATTACGAGCGACTGGAAGCCATCCGCTTCTACTACCGTGAGCGAGTGTGCGCCCGCCCCGTTGCCATGGAAGCTCGCACCACCGACTGGGTCCCTGCTGCAGACACTGGGGAGGTGGTCCACTCCAGCCTGGAGAAGGGCTTCTGGTGCATCAACAAGGAGCAACCGTATGGCCGCCTCTGCTCCAACTACCACGTGCGCTTCCAGTGCCCTCCAGGTGAGCTCTTCCACCATGCTCCTCTGAGGTTCTTCTCCTAATTACACTAGGAAAAAACGTGGAGAAACTCTGGAAAAACAACTATCTTCATAGTTAAGGAAGGCCAGCTTGGATCTTAATGGCACCAGTGAGACCAGTACAAGTTTCCAAATGTAAAATTATATCCATCCATTGATCTTCTATGGCTACTTATCCAGCACTAAGTCACAGTGAGTGTAGGGCCTGTTCCAGGAAGCAGGGGGATTAAAACGATGGAGTGTTCTGGTTGGGGGATGGAGTGTGTTGAGGGACAGAAATACACAATCACACACCATGAGGAATTTAGACGCACCAATTACCGAATCACAGAGCATCTTAAGAAGAAAGCCACACAACAGAGTGAGAACCAGTGCCTACCCCCCCCCCAGAAGTCTGTCATATGTGCAGCCAGATAGGGCCACTGAAAATCTTGGGGTGGCACAAAAACCAGATGGACTAGTTGAAAACTATGTCAATATGAGAGGTGAGGAATCACATACTGATATTCCTGGGTTCTGATTTTACAGAATCTGATGTTTAATGAACAGCACCTAATGTAAAATGTCAGCTAGAAGCATATAATGCTGCATACTGTTATGTGACTTGCTGGGGGGGGGGAGGCATCTGGGCACCAGTGATTGTATCAGAGTGGCTATGACCCCCCCATATGACACCACTGGGGAAAACACGCAAATTCCACACTCAGAGTTAATGATGGGAATCAAACTGTCACCCATGGAGGTCTGAGGTTCTGATGTGAACCATTAAACCATCAGGCCTCCCAGTACAATGACACCCAAAAAGGTAGAGTGCTACATGCTACAATGAGGCGGAATGGCACACATCTCACACTTCGCTTCCGTTTCTCTATCCAGTACAGACCTACTGGTCAGACTGGTCGCCGTGGGGTCCCTGCTCGGCCACAGTCTGTAGTGACGTCGGGGTCCGGGTGCGACAGCGCCAGTGCATCAGCACGCGACCAGAGCGCCACCTGCTGGCCCCAGTGTGCGAGGGCCACCACACTGAGAGGAAGGAGTGTGCCACTCCGCCGTGCCCAGGTGAGCCCCGCCACCGAGAGCAGCCCGAAACGGCATGAAAATTACACCACTATCAGGGCTGGCCCAAGACATAAGTCAAATAAAACTAAGTGGCCGCTTAGGGCTCAGCGACCACCAGGGGGCCCCGACCTGATCAGTATATCAGAATTGGAGGGAAGACAATGAATGACAGCCAGGTTAATCAAATTTTGCTTAGGGTCCCAAAGAGGGTTTCTACTTATTTTTAAATTTGATTTCATTTAGTTTGAAAATTTGTTGTTTCAATTTCCCATCTCCTTTGAGCTTCTAGTTTCATTTTATTTTTGATTAACAAAATGCTTTTGTTATAGTTTTTGTTTCACTAACCATGTAGGTGAGATGTATTCATTCTGTCAGTCCTCTATGATCCAGCAGCTCAAGCACACCTGCTAATGAATGGGACCAGAGGAGGACACAGTTATGGAACTGAAAACCATACTGCAGTTGAATAGTATCGTAGTTAATGAGGCTGCGAGGTTACAGTGTGTACAGTGATGTGTTTTCCATATGGGCTGGGAGCTCTGAGTGCTGATTCCCAGGAGATTCCCAGCAGACACCATGCATGAACTCTTGACTCTGATTCCTCTCATCTCTGTTGACCCTGAAGTCAAGTGGAGTGCCTGGGGAGCATGGGCGGCCTGCTCGGTCACCTGTGGCGGGGGGCGTAGAGTCAGAAGGAGGACCTGCGTGTCGTCCAACAAAGGTCAATGTACAGGACACCTGGCTGAGGTCCAGAAGTGCGCTAGGATCCAGTGCCCAGGTAACACCTATGATGTTAAGAACATCATGGATGTGTCTCGCTCCCTCTAGTGGAGGGTATGAAGGATGTGCAACTGTAACGCATGCGGGTATGTGCGTGCGCAGCACAATGTCAGCGCGTGTGTCCTGAGGGCCGGCCCAGCAGCGACTGCAGCCGCTGCGTGTGTGAGGGCCACCTGCTGCTCGGGGAGGTCCTCAGCATCACAGGGGCCCCCGTGGCTGGGGCTCTGGTCTCCCTGGCTGATGTCCCCAAGTCCGTCCATGTCCCCACCGACGCCAAAGGGCTCTTCAGTCTCCGTGGCATCTGTTCCGGTGAAAGGACCCTTGTCACGGTCACCAAGGAAAAGTTCGCCCCTGTCACCGTCCCCTCATCCAGCAACAGGACCGGAAGGTCCTGGGTGAGGGCCGTGGTGAGATCCTCAGGTGGGTCCAAGACGAGTCCTGAACGCACCTACGTTCAGAACCTGGGATTCTAGGCATTCCCATAAGCAATGACCCTTTAAGGTGGGTCTGTCCTGGGTAGCAATCCATCCACAACGTCAACACTGACAGGACAGCTCATAAAACTACTAAGCTGGAAGTCTGGATGGTGCTTTTCAGTTTCTTGAGTAGTTTAAAAAAATACAGCAAACAGAAGACCAGTATTTTCAACATAATCCCAGAACAATAAAACATGCTATGTAATGTACCAAAGCTGTAATTTGAACTGCATGCATGATTAAGTTTTACGACCATTGGTGCCTCAATGGTGCCATTTGCAGTGGCCGCCAGCAGGCTATAAGGTCTCACCTCGTCTGTCTCGCACCCTGCAGAGAAGCCGTACATCGTGAAGCACCCCGAGGATAAGGTCCGCTACGAGGGACAGCGCGTGTTGTTCTGCTGCAAAGCCACAGGAATTCCAGCACCCAATAAATACTACTGGTGATGCTACAATGTTTTTATCCTCATCTGTATCCTGCACATAGTCCAGACGGGCATATTTCAAGCTCGGTATCTATGCAGTAGGAGTGTCACTAGAGATTTATGAAATAGGGGCTACGTCTTTACTACGCTGTCAGAAAAAGTACCAATTCAGAATATATTTGTCGTCTTAAATGTTTATCGTTTGTATTACTTATTCATTTCTGGGTCGGGTGATCAGATAATCCAGGTCAGGACACTTCGAACTACTTCTGGTTTTACAAACAACTTTTAAACTGAAAGGCTCCCCTGCTTGGCTAAATAGTTCAGTTCTTATTGTGTTTTGACTGGTTTGTTTCCTTTATTGAAAGACTCATCCAGCTGTTTCACATTAACATTAGTGACACATGCATGATTTTAGGAGACTGACCAATCGGCACACAGCACGAATTCGGTGCTTAAGTGAAATTCAGGTACCTTTAATTGAAATGGTAGTTTCCAAATCCCATCCTTGCTCAAAGTGTCCTCACTGACATAGATTATCTATCTATTCACCCTATTTCTGGCAACACCGTAACTTATCCAACTACTGACCTACTCCGTCATTGACCTTCCCTTGGCCAAGATCTTATGTATTTTGCACTTGAATAGCTTTTCTGTTAGGTTCTTACAATGTTAACGCTTTACATTAACTGCACCTTCAAAATGCATTTATTATGCATTCATAGAACATTCAGTGCACCTTCATAATGCATTCATAGAACATTCAGTGCACCTTCATAATGCATTCATAGAACATTCAGTGCACCTTCATAACGTATTCATAGAACATTCATAAGCAGCATGCAAGTATACCTTAACATCCTAACATGCCTTAACAGCTTTAATATACATTAATAATTAACGTTATACAATTATAATGTTTCTTATTAGTGTATATTAAAGCTCTTAAGGTATGTTAGGATGTTAAGGTATAGGTACATGCTATATGATTATGAGTGTTCTATGAATGGTTCTGTGGTGTGGTTAATGTAAAGCCATTGTTTTCTAATGTATTGTATGACTCTTGTTTCAATGCTAACTTTTACTCGTCACTTGTTGCTCATTACAGCTCAGCCTAGAAACATTTAGGCTGGCTCCTTGACAGCTGTATGCCTGACGCATTATCTAGCGCACATCTACATCTCTTTGGACAAAAACAACTATTAAATAAATGAATTTAAATGTAAATGTACTGCTAACTCGTGCCATCAGCTCCTGTTAGTCACACAGACTATTCTGTGTTCAGGTACCACAACGGGACGCTGCTGGACCGAGCTTCATACAAATATGAGGAAGACCTGGTTCTGAGAGACCTGAAGCCGAAGCAGAGCGGCCAGTATTACTGCAAGGCCAGCAGCGACACGGGCAGCATCAAGTCCTCACCTGCGTTCCTCACTGTCTTTGGTAGGTACTCCTACCGTCGGGGTGGAAGAGATGTAGTAAGAGTCTTCTAGACCAGAAGCAGCCCCATATGGTAATTTACCAGAGAATGAAGAAAATTCTGGAGTAGTGTCTGTTTCTAGATATGCAGATCATTCTCAGTGGGGTTAGGGAACAGAGGGACAAGTATCACCTGTGCATAAAGAGAAGGAGACATACGAACATTTGAAATATTTGCAATATCGCAGCTTATGTAATCATTAAAGTCATCAGGTTATCCATTAGTAGGGTTGCAAAATTCTGGATATTTTCCAATTAATTCCTATATATTCCCATTAAACCCCCTGGAAAGTTTCCAACTTGGAATATTTTCTAAATTCCTTAGCTTAACTTTCCGTGGAATGGAAAGTTTCAGGAAAGTTTCCAGAAATTTTCCACCCCTGTGCAACCCTATCCATTAGTACAGAACCAATTATCAGTACAGGGCCGCACGGAAGGGCCTGGAGTCTTTCCCAAGATGCTCAGGACAAAAATTAAGGGACACTGCGGGAAGCCACTCTGTCACGATCACACACTACGGATGATCCCGAGATGCCAGTTCACCTGCCTGCAAGTGTATGGAAAGGCAGAGGAAACTGCTGTACCTGGGGGACACCTGCACAACATGAACATGCAAACTGCACACAGAGCACTCGCCAACCCGCCAGTTCAGTCAACACTGAAAAATGCAAAATATACTCTTTCAGGCACCCTCTGTGCATCATTGCCATGCATTTGTGAAGTAAACACAGCTGAACGCAACACAGTCACATGCTAAGCTGGGCTCATCTTTCAGCTTAAGTGTCACTGATCTACAGTAGGAAGCTTTCACTAATGTCTTATGACAATACAAAGAGAACAAACTCAGCTTCTAACTGAATAAACTGCTTTTGCTGCAGCCGTTCACTGCAATCAATAACACACCATCAATTTGGTTATTTCACCATTTGTATAACGGGGATAAAAAGATGTCTAGGCGTATTCCAAAGCATGTTCAATTAGTTATTCATTTTGCAGTTTCAAGCAGAAACACGGCAGAGATACGACAGCATATAAATACCTTTCTTCCTGAACAAATCCCATAATCCTAACTGGACGTGAAAAAGACCAAGATGGCAATCCTTAAGCGTATTGTGTCGGGTTTAATCCATCCATCTTCTGTAACTCCTTATCCAGTACAGAGTCACGTTGAGCCTGGAGCCTCTCCTGGAACGAAGGGAGCACGGGCAGGGGACACTCTGGATGGGATGTCTGTTTTAATGAAATGCGCATTAAGGAATAACCTGGTGAGAAACAGAGGTCTCCAAACAGTGTAATATGACCAGCAGTAAAAATATATGTTTATTTTGGTAGAAATCAATCTATTCTAAACAGAGATAATTCATGGAGAGATCAGCCCCGGTGAAACCAAAGCTTGGATCCCAATCCTCCGAAGCACCGCACGCTGCAATGAAATGCAATATCGCCGATAAATCCAGCGGCTTTTGTTTTTTTGGTCGAGTCAGACAAGCGTGTGTTTCCATATCCGCGAAGGGCGGCCGGCGGGCGTTGCGATTTCCCCGGGCGCCTGTTAGACAGGCTGTAGATCCACGAAGCGACGCGGCCGGGCCGTGTGCTAAAGCGATCAGCACCCCGCTTCCCGAGCAGCGCCGACTTGCCCCTGAGCCACTACCGCGTGAAAAACCCATTCATGAATAAAACCAGATTCACATCGTCTCAGGGCGCTGGAACGCGAACCTAAACGCCTACAAATTTTACTCTACCTTACAGGCACTTAACATAGCTGTAATTAATATGGAAAAAGACATTAATTAAATGCATAACAAAAGAAGTGGCGGGCTGTTATTACAGGTGGTTTGCAATCTATCTTCTGAAATGTTTCTTTTTCATATTTAAAGATCTATGACATTACGGAATACTTTTCTTAATTTGTTTATCTGTTACGCATGTCTAATAGTTTTGCTGATGGACCAATTTTAATGAATGTGAATCTGAAATTCCCTTAAGTGTAACTTTTTCCAGCTATAATTACAGTACTGGTTGTATAGCCCATTCCTGGTTTCTCTTGCCCTACAGATAAAGACTCTCCCACCTGCGTTTCTGCACCTGAAAGACACTTGATCAAGCTGCCAGTGGACTGCGTCCAGCCTGGGACCAGGTCCAGGTTCTATAACGCCGGCCGCTGCCCCCACAACAAGTGTCCGGGGGTCCTGGATTTCGACATGCGCTGTAAGGACGGTGTCAGCTTCTGCTGCGGAGTCAAGCGCATGGAGACCCGCGAGATCGACTGTGGCAGCTACACCCTTCCCATCCGTGCTGTGACAGAGTGCGGGTGCCAGAAGTGTACGGAGCCTAAGGTGTTGGTTCGGGGACGGGTGGTGGCGGCAGATAACGGCGAACCTTTGCGCTTCGGACATATATATATCGGGAAGGAACGGGTGGGCTTCACTGGGTATCAGGGGACCTTCACTCTTCAGGTATCCCCTGATACGGAGAGGCTGGTGGTGAACTTTGTGGATAAAACACAGAAGTTCATAGATACGGTCAAGGTATTTGTTTTCGACAAGAAGGGCGGCACTGTCTACTATGATGTGAAAGTGATGCGGAAGAAGGAACCTGTGAATATCAACTCCAAGGAAACAAATACGATCTACCTGGGTGAGATAGATGGTGAGGACCCTATTGGTCAGATAGTGATTCCTCCAAACTCTTTTCACAAAAACAGCGGGGAGGTTTACGATGGTACTGTGAAGGCTAGCGTGACGTTTATCGACCCAAGAAACATCACTACTGCTCCTGCCACTCCTGGAGACCTTAACTTCGTTGATGGTGAAGGAGATATGCTTCCTCTGAGGACCTATGGAATGTTTTCTGTGGATTTCCGAGATGAGACTAACCAGGAGGCTCTCGGCAGCGGGACGGTACAAGTGCTCCTAGACACAGAGCATGTGAAAATGCCAGAGCACATCACCAAGATGAAACTGTGGTCTCTCAACCCAGATACGGGGATTTGGGAAGAAGAAAGTGACTTTAACTACTCCCAAACTGTCGGTGGTGGAAATGGAAGGAGCAAGCGGGAAGAGCGCACTTTCCTCATCGGAAACATGGAAATCAGGGAACGGCGCCTATTTAACCTGGATGTGCCTGAGGACCGGCGATGCTACGTCAAAGTGCGAGCGTACATGAGCGACAAGTTTCTGTCCACTGAGCAGCTGGAAGGGGTGGTCATCAACCTCATCAACCTGGAGCCCAAGCCTGGCTACACATCCAACCCTCGTGCTTGGGGTCGCTTTGATAGTGTCATAACCGGACACAATGGAGCCTGCCTACCCGCCTTCTGTGATGCATTGCGGCCTGACGCCTATACAGCTTATGTGACAGCCTTAATGGGTGGTGAGGAGCTGGAGGCAGCACCATCATCACCAAAAATGAATCCCAATATTATTGGAGTGTCTCAACCATACCTAGACAAGATAGACTACCAGCGCTCAGACCACGAGGATCCAGCTCTCAAGAAAACTGCCTTCAAAATTAACTTAGCTAAGCCTAATCCCAACAATGTGGAAGAAACCAATGGGCCAATATACCCCTATCAGAGTTTAATAGCTTGTGAAAACGCGCCAGTCGACGCAAACCACTTCCGATTCTTCCGTGTGGAGAAGGACAAGTATGAGTACAACGTGGTGCCCTTCCAGGAGAGCGATCTCACCACCTGGACTGGTGACTACCTCTCTTGGTGGCCGAACCCTCAGGAGTTCCGTGCTTGCTACATCAAGGTCAAGATAAACGGGCCTACGGAGGTCATGGTGAGGTCACGAAATTTTGGAGGCACCCACCCTCAGACAAAGGGGCAGCTCTATGGCATCAGAGACATCCGCAGCACCAGGGACATGAACCTACCCAACACCTCTTCTGCGTGCCTGGAGTTTAAGTGCAGTGGGATGCTCTACGACCAAGACATCGTGGACAGGTCCCTCATCACCGTCATCCCCCAGGGTAACTGCAGACGAGCTGGCATCAACAACCTCCTACAGGAGTATCTCACCAAGCATCCTCCAGTACTGCAGAACAACGAGACCCACACCTTCACCATGCTTGCCCCCGTTGACCCACTGGGGCACAACTATGGCATCTACACCGTCACAGACCAAAATCCCCGGGTAGCCAAGGAGATAGCAATCGGCCGCTGCTTTGACGGCACCTCCGACGGCTTCTCGAGGGAGATGAAATCTGATTCAGGGGTGGCTCTGACTTTCAGTTGTCCCGAGAGAACAGTGACACGGGAGAGTCTCTTCCAACGCTTGCAGACCAACCCCGCTCAAACTCTGTCTCAGATGGCCCGAGACATGAGGCAGGTGGCGGGGATGCAGGTCAGCAGAGGGGCTGCCCAGGTGGTGACCTTCCCCTCCAATCTACGGAGCAGGATCCAGGGCCGCAGAGTCAGTGGAGCATCAGGGAGGAGACGAACCTCAGCCCGAACACAATCCAGACCATAGATTTGCTTTTAGGCAAGTGTTAACCTACTTAAAATTCCACAGTATTGCTGTTAGTGTAATTTACACATATGAGTTTATGTTTATTTCTAAAATATTTATAACCATTTTTTTTCAAGTTCAAGAGTTTCTTCATCACACACACAGTTCTACAGGTACAACGTGCAGTGAAATAAAAAGCTAGCCTGCTCCAAGACTGTGCAAAACAATGCAACCCGCTACAGACTAAAATAATAAATCAGTGGAAGAGACAATGCAATTAACAATTAGCACGTAGTAACCATGGTGATTAGTAATATTTTAATTACGATTAAAAATTGGCTTCACACACATTTAAAATAACTTTTCCCTGAATTGTCCTTGCATAGATACCTCCCTATGCAGTTAATCAGAAAATAGTCCCCTGCTGTGTTTATATTGACTGTCCCCTTTCTGCTCAGAATTTCTTTCCGGACTTTTCTCCTGTGAGTGGAATTGACGGAGGCGAGGAGGATGCAGGCGGCAGTGGAGATATCAGGCCGGATCGCCCTGGTGATGTGGAATCTGTGCTTTTGCTTCAGTTCACTTGTGCATGTTCTTTCCTGACGACATAATCATTACCGTTACATTGTCTGTGTCATCCCTGGTCACCTTCCTTGGAAAAACAAGGGGAACGCTTCTTAATTCCCCAGCCAAGTTACGGAAAGACTTCATGGACAGGCCACCCATGATTTTTTTTAATAAGTTACAATTATATATATATATATTATCCTGGAATAGCTTGGAAAAGTTGGTTTCCTTTCACCAGCATCTGGAAGTTTTTTTGCTGATTAATCATTAAGTCAGTGAGTAGTAATGCATTATAAATTGAAAGGAAATTATTCTAGAAAAACACACCTGGCTAAAACTTTCCTGTGAAGAGAAACTGTTTCCTTAAAAAACAAACCACGCGGATGCTCTAAGTCAAAATGAAAAGACGTCACCTCAGAGAAGTGATAAAACGTGTCTGTGTGCCAGCTAAGCTACGATGCTAATTTAAATGGACACGGTAAGGTGCAAGTTACCGGCATGTCCGTGAAGCGGAGGGGGACCTGTCCTTAACTTCTCTGAAACGAACACGCAACGCCGTGCCAGCTGCGATCCAGCCAAATTTCTCTCTAACCTGATGGCAGTGCGAACTGAGCCTCTGCCAACACAAGCATCCCCTAACAAAGCAAATCTCACTTGCAGACTAAACAGATCTTGCACGCCAGGAAAAAGAACCAGCATGAAAGAGAAGACAAATTTCCCTGCGGCTCCTACACGCTATTGCCCGAACTGTTCTTCCAATTCAGCTGAATATTATACATATGTATGCATATATAATAATTAGTTAAAGTTAGTTATGTCATTGTATATTATAGAGAAGATGTGTTTGTTTGTCTCCTGAAGTGCAATAACGTTGTTTGGGTATTGACTTGAAAGCCCTACCGTAAATATCCAACAGTACAGCCCAGAAAACAGTAAACAGACCAAATCCTGGTAAACTCCCTGGATTCATGATACAATAACTTTCAAGCGTTTTAAGTATAAACTATTATGTTGCATAAGTGAAAATAATTTATGCAATCTTTAATCTCTTTCTCTCTGGAGAGAGAAATGACTGATGTTTAAGATAATGTTATTTCTGTCATACGTCAATTTTGAAAACCAAAAACTGTTGCCATTTTCTTGGTAAATAGACCATACTCCTATTTCAGGCCACATATTAGTGGCTTATTTGCTTAGATGATGTTAGATTAGCTGGTAAACTGTTGTTTCTAAAGACCAGGTATTAAAAAAAAATGCAGTGGACTAAAAAAATGCAAAGAAACCAATTAGTGATTAATGTAGGGTGACCCAAGACAGCCACCCTTAGGTTAATCCGCCTGACTGGCATGCAAGCTGAACGCAGTTCGAAGCCCAACTTAGGAAACTCTGAAACAAAAATTCCCATGTAAATGAGAAGCAGATTGTTTTGAAAAAAAATTATAGCCAAGTAAACAGGAATATTTGGTTACTGACGAGTGAAAGGCCATTTTCATACACTTCTCTGTTTGACACTGGGGAGCTGTCCCAGAAAATTCTCTGTGAAATTATTCCAATTCTATACGCCCTCAGGGGTAGCGTCACTGAACACAGAAATTATGTTCCTTGACTTATAATCAATATCAATGATTCCCAAATTTGGCAAATGGGACCAAATAGCAGTGGGGTATCTAGCTTTGCGTATATGTACGCATTTAAAAAAAACTGAATCTGCTGAACAACTGAATCTACGTGTACGAAGAATTAAGATTCATTTGTTACAGTTTGGATTTTAAGTATAGAAATGCAGGATCAGTCCTAGCTATAAAATATTCACGAAATTTGCACATTCCGGGTCCATGACTTTTCCGCAGCCTTCCTCACTGCCATTGCACCACTGTATTGGTGAATCAGCTGTCCCAAAATTGACTTAGAGTGCAAATTTGTACCTCGTCTATATGTCCCGTCGAGGGTGTTTGCACACTCGCCGCATTACCGTGACACACTGTGATCATATTTAGCGTGACTCACAGGGAGACACAATGTAGAAATTTCTTCAGAATATAAGCAAAAATGCAGGCCATTAAACTGGGGCCTAGATATTCACCACAAAACTTTGAAACAGCCTGTGGATGATTTTAACCATGATCTGGGGTACACTTCATAAATTTCTTATTCAGTTTGTTACGATTGTCCAAAATTTTCTTGGTAAAAGCATAAAATCAATTCAGAAATGCCCCTCCCTTGCCTGTCCTGATCTCATATGATCTATGGAGGCTTCAGGGACTTTTGTCTGCTGTGGCATGACACCTACATTAGCCACCAGTTTGGGTCTGTATGCAGTCCCACCCCTATAATACATTCCAGGTTTAATTCATTCGCTGCTGTCTGCCAAGGCTCAGGAAGACCGTAACTCACAACAGAACGTCTAAAAAAACTCATCTTGTTTGGACCTCTCCACCATTGTCTGGGATACAAAGAGCAACTTGTTACCACTGTACTGCGGAAACGTCTCCACTGCACAAAATAAACTCAACCAATTACAGATAATTCTCTGTCATTCTGTATCACTATGTATTGCATGACTCCCCCCCAACTTCAGTGTGTACATTGTGAATTGACTGGACATGTTGAGATACTGTAAATAAACATTTTTGTAAAAATGCTTGACTGCCTGTTTTGAAGTTTATGACAATAACGTGCATTTACTGTAACCTACAACTGAAAAATTCACTGCAATTTAAGTATTAATGGGGGAGAAAAAAATCAACCAGTGATCAACTGCTTACCCAGAGGTCACTGTGGGAGCCGACCCTAGGAAGTACCGAGCATAAGACAATCTGTATTTCTGAGATACTAGTTGCATGGTTTTGGACCGCATGTGGGAACTGGAGTACCTACAAAAAACCTGCACAATCCAGAGAGAGCATACAGGCTTCACACACACAAGGCTGGGCCGGGATTCAGGGCCGTGATTCAGGACCGGGATTCAAGGCCGTTACCCTGGAGCAGCCAGACAGCAGTGTGATTTACTGACCCATGCACAAGGAAGATCGCTCTTGTTAATAAGAACACAAGCACAATTCAAAAGATTTAAAGTGAAACTTCTTATATTTGACACTCGATAAAAGATAAACCAGTGTCACCCCGTAAATGCAACAAAATCCACCAGATACCATTAAATGTACAATCTTGGGCGGTCAAAGGAAATGTCTAAGGCTATTTTTCTGTTTAATAAGTGTACATTCGCTCAGTAAAAAAAAAACTTCATTTAACATTATAATATATGCAAATTAACGTTAACACGGTAAAAAATCTGTAAGAATTTTCTGTTTTCTCCAAAAACTGATATCTCCTTGGGTGGCTAGATGAACAGTGCTTCAGTTCCCAAACCTCTCCTCAGGGGCACCCCAGCCATTCCATGTATTCGTTAAACTTCTCCATCAGCTCGATTAATAAATTAACTTATTTAGTTAATTACATTAATGAGGTACTGATTATCCAAACAAGGTGGGGTAGTGATTGAGTCAACAAATACATGAGTATACTGGAAAGTCACTGGAAGTACTTGGGTGATTTTAGCAGAGGTTTTGAAACGACTGAGCTGACACACTTTGACAGGCGTAAAATCATAGCTTTACACCAACATGAAGATCATTTAAACACCATTTTCTTTGACTGCCTAAGACTTCTGCACAGTACTATATGTGCATACGTAAAGCATACATGTATTACAGTTTAAATCTGTAACACATAACACAGACATTGGTGCATCAATCATCAGAAACAGACCAGTGCAGAAGAACATCTGTCATGTAAACAACATAAATTAACCGTACGCGTACTCAATAGTACCTCAGACTCAGCACTGCATTTCAGTGAATGGTGTGAACTCACAGATAACAGACAAGCATTAGGTAATGCATTGTTGAGGCGTGACATCGCCTAAGTTTTCCCGAATTAGTCATCTGTAACACTGAGCGGCCACCATCCGCCGGAGGAATTTGTTTTCACAGATCCAGGTCAGCAATGTTCAAGCCTTAACACTGACCATACTCACTGAAAGCAATAACAGGCGATTCATCTACATACATAGACTCACATGCGAAGCATCACAGTGAATTACTCCTTGATTAATGAGGTACTGAACAGGGCAGAGATCCTATCCATACAGAGGATACTGCCAGCAAAAACAGGGGTCCGATCGGAGCCTTGAAACGTAGGTGGCGGGAGCGTGGGGCAAAAAAGAGAGCTTCTGTTGGCAGAATGGAAACGGCAAAGTGAGATTTACTAATAGAGGATGTACCATTTGCCAGTTTTCTGGGGGTAGAAAGCATGCAACAGTAACATGGCTGTTACTCAAACGGCACTTTATAAATTATGGCGCTTCAAGGCTACGTCGTTGAGAAGTGTTCCACCTCACGGTCCGACTGAACAACGTGCGTCAGCGATGTTTTTTCACTTAGCGCGGTGTCGGGATGGCTGTGATGTGGCTGCCTCAGTTCTTACACTGCTACAGTGTAGTTCACCCTAAACTTACAGACATGCATACACACACATACATATTTTACTTATATATATACATATGGAGGACAATGGTGTAAGCCACCAAAACTCAACATATGGATGACCAAAAAACAGATAAAAAATTCAGTTATTACATAAACTGCCTCCCCCTCCCAAAATTGAATTTGCTTTCATTCACCCCCCAAATAAACATACTGTTGTACTTAAATCATTAAGCTGCATTTCCCTCAATCTCGAACTCTCCGCTACAGCACTGCACACTGCATGTGCTAATCCCCTGATTAAACAATGAATGGCTTCAGGGAAAAGCTGAACTCACTTCTGCTTCTCTCAGTAGTAAAAAAGCAAGACCTCATTTGTGCCCCCTTCCTCCCCCGAGTACCCAACCATTTTATCAATTAGGAGACCAAACCGTGAACCTAATCTTCTGTTTGTTGCCATGGGTAACTAATGCCTGGTCATTTATAGACTGGGGGGGTGTAATGGTGAGGATGAGGTAATTTCCCCGTAAGAAAATGGGCTTGGTAAAATCAGGAGTCACACGGGCAGATTGGAGGGGAAACGGCGTGGGGGGGGGGGCCCGGGTACGGACAGCGACGCCGCAGAGGGTAGT
>JAODJX010000035.1:5744507-5755204 GCA_026776945.1 Isichthys henryi | reverse complement strand
CGCGCTGCGCCGCCGTCTTCGCGTGCCCCGCCGGGGGGGGGGGGGGCGGGGGGGGGGGCGGAGGGGCACATAAACCATCCGGTTACCGGACAGGCCTTGTGCAAAGAGCTAAAAGACTGTCACAACAAGATGACAGTAAGGTGGCATTTCATCACAGCGCAGTGAAGCGCTGCTTACCATTAAGCCTGCTTCAACAGTTGGTACAAGAGTAAGCCTGCTCCCATCAGAGATACCCAGGTCCTGGAGTTTTCCTGTACTGAGCCGCCTGATGAAAACCAGAGAAAAAAAAAAGACAATTAATCTCAAAATATTCAGCAGCACCTGTGCATATTGAATAAAAACTAAGCAAAATACAAAAGAAACATTTACTAGCGGAGAGGAAATAATGTTTGAGGCAGGGGAAATTCACAGACTTTCATGTGACAGGGGTTTAAAATTCTTTTGAAGTTATGTTTTGCCTGAACATGAAAACAGTAATGTCTTAGAAGAGTAATTCAGTAAGTTCGGCAAGCACTTTTTTTTTTTTTTAAGTCGAGAAAAAAATAGATGCCATACTTAGTCAAGTGCTTCACTTCGGACGTCAGTATAGTAGCAGTCTGGGCAAACCGCCGTGTTTTTTGTTGGCTAGGATCGTTAACACACCCTCACATAAACTGCGGATTCCTCTTGAAGAACAGGACATCCACTGACAAAGCAAAAATCAAGGACTGGCTACAAAGATCTAAAGAGCTGGAGTTACTGTGCTGTGCATTTGGTATCAGCGAAACTCACTCCTGCATGCAATGGTGTTATCTTCTTACGCACTAAGAATATTTATTCCTGGCGCGTCACTACGTGTAAATGAGATGGCTGTTCCGTTTTGATCAAACGAGCTTTAAGTCAAGTCAAAATATACAACCAGAATACTTAGTTTGGTCTTATGTTAGATTAATCTGCATTGCGTGGCAAAGGGAGGACATTTACGGTAAAATATGTATTCGAAATTAATTTGAAAATTAGCAGCTGGATGTAGAAATAATATTTCGGTACTTTGTAACAACTGCCTAAACCGGGATTCTGCAGAAATACAATTGTAACTAATGTTTAAATTGAAATGCGAAATGGAGATTTTTTTTAAAGGTTGTGCTTGTTATGCATCTTTGAAATGTCATTATGCGTTAGCGTCAGAATACATTTAATTTTAAAAGACACGCAAATCAATGCAGAAGACCTTTTCGTGCTGTACCGTGGACGTCTGTATTAAATGTCACCTCCGGCTGAACAAAGGGACCCAACACTTTGCTTAAGGGCAGCTATTTGGGGGAAAGAAGATTAAAATCGGTTGTCTGTTTTAAAAGATGATGCGATTTTCAGGCGATTACTTGAGGGGATATTAAATTGTTCAGCTATGAAAAGGGGGAGAAAAATAATGCGACAGTTCGTCATTTGCAAACGACAAAGGATTCCCTTCCACTTAACACAACCTTCTCACTGCACGACTTTACTGGACAAAATGTGTCGGGATCAAAACAGTTTAAACGGATGGTAAACATCAGTGAAACCACTTACAAATCGTCCTAGAATCTCCGCGCAAACCCCCCCCAGAATTTGCTTCATGATAAGAGCGGCATTTTGTTAATATTTCAAAAGTACTGAAGGTACGCAAAGACGGCGAGAACACCAGCTTGTGAATTGCGCGATATGGGGTTAATGGCATCGGCTAATGCGATACAATGAGCAAGGAAAGAAGCGAACTAGTGATTTTTGATCAGCGATGTCCGCGAAAACTGTAAGAGTGCAGCCAATCATAAGCAAATGTAGTCTATGCAGGGTATGCAAAACCCACAGATACAGATTTTGCACTCGTCTAATTAAAGATTTTTAAAACTGCGTGAAATCGGCCGGCGTTTTGCGTTGGGAGGCTGAAGCAGCCCCGAGGTTAGCAGACGCTACCGGCGTCGTTGCCTCACCCCCGCTTAACCTTCCTGCCACCGAGCCTCTCTTCAGTAATCTGGAATGAAAGTGCACACCCGGGTACCCGACACTCTACACACCACCATTAGTCCTTATCAAAATATTTACTCCGAGCTATACGTGATCTAACTAATACAGAAACATCGATATGATCATCCGGTTTATTGGAGATTTTTCACTAAACCCTTGGGGGGGGGGGGGTCAAAGTCCAGAGAACACTAGAGCCAAAATCCATACCAGTTCACTTCAATGCTTCTGTTTTCAACGCTTCCCTAAAATCTGTGTGTAAGCTAGGCTACTTATAACGAAACTATGCAGACCCAATGTCCGGGTGACCAAAGCATGGGGGTACTGCGCTGGATCGACTGACCTTTGATGCACATATGACCAATATAGCAACAAACGATTACTGCAAACGATACAGGAACCCAGTGTGATCTGCACACCGCTTTACGAGAAGTGCATGTCGGACCAGAACCGTGGACGATCACTCACGTTTCCTTGTGTAGCAGAGTAAGTCTCTCTTTTGGTACTTTGAGTCTTTGAGAAAGCCTCCTCTTCAGTCCTTCCACCGTCTCTTCCAGTGGAAGGGAGAGCTCAAAGCGTGTGCCGGTCGTGGAGTGGATGTACAAATTCATGGACGGCTCGCTTGAGACGGCCTCGCAGGACGGAGCTCCGCGACTAGTGCAGCTCCGGGCTGTGGGATGTTGGTCCATTCGATAGCCTGTGTTGAATGGGGGAAGGACAATGCTAGTGTACCAGGTTCGAAGCCAAATGGCTCTAATAGATTAGAAAAGGAGTCTTTAAAATATTTCAGTCACTTTCAGTTGCTATGTCCTGACTTTACGGACCGTACTGTGTATCTGCGTTTTCTGTGAAGCCGATATGAACGATGTCTTTCTTCCTCTTGTCAGTTACAAAGTATTCCCGGAATACGAGTACGCATTGGTTTAGCACGTATAGTCGAAGCAAAAATAAAAATCTTCGCTTTCTAGCTCTGCAAAGCGATGTATATGATCCCACTTCCAGATTTAAAAATGCTACAGAGGCGGCTCGATGCCAGAGTTAAATATGAAGGCTTTTACAAACAGATTTCCTTCAGAAAATTGAACATTTATTCGTCTTGCAGCAAGCCAGTTCCACAAAAGCAAAAAATCCGTAGCAATCGTATATTATATATATATATAATAATTAATTCCAACGCTCGGAGATGTCAGCTTTCGTAGTAGCGAGAGATCAGTACTAGACTGCCAAAACCTCATAGATTTAGAGCTGAATAACTCTCCAGTTGCGTACCCATACTCAAAGCACCTCCAATGCAAAAACCAACAATAAAGAATGTTACAAAGTATCACCCAGAGTGGCATAAGGTGCCCGCCCACCTTCCCCATTCTAACCTATCACCACTCACAATTAATAAACGATCGTAACCACTGACCAATCGGCAGCTCATTCAGTCCACCCACGTGGAGAAAAAGCTCTGCCCACTTTCTTTCTCCCACACTATCTTTGTCAAAGAGAACCAATCACACAAAAGAAGGACAGGCTCAGCACGCCAAAGAATACGATACTTCCTGCCCATTCCTACAATTCCAGGTCATTCATAATTAGTATCGCATAGATCATCTACAAAAAAATTATCGTTCCGTTTTGCAATGTGAAATTGCGTTAATGTAAGTACAAATAGAACGCACGAGTACAATATTTGTATTTAAAACATTAAATGTAGATTAATAGTCATAATTATTGGGCTTAACTGAAAAGCAAATTGGTGGGGACGCCTTAAGCGTCTATATTTGCCATTTAATGAAACAGTGACAGCTCCGGGAAGACAGAGCAGCTCTGTGGTGGAGAAGCGTTGGACTGATAAACGTAATGTTGTGGTAGCCGTAGTTTATTAGGTGGAAGCTCTACTTCTTAAACCGATCTTTAGGCATTAATGAACAGAACAAGGTGTCCAGCATTCCTACTTTCGCATGCTGACGCAAACAGCCACTGATCTTTCATACTTGGATTGCTAACATTTTAAATAGCATCGCTGGTCGTGAATCACGCTACTGCAGCCCGATTAAAACACACATTATTTTTACGACGCTCGAAAGAGTTCTGTTGTGTTTCGTCTGTCACTGTATGTCGTCTAGTCGCGTTCCACTACCTCATTTAGTACAAAGGCTTTATTCAAAAGCGTCGAAAACACAAAAGATGGGGAGATTTTTATCTTGTCAACTGCGTGTAAGTTGAAAGCGCGGATGCAGTAAAACGACGGCAAAACACACAAACAGACTCAGCGACGTGAAAGTCCCGAAGCTGAGAATCTGCAGCTCTTAAAGCCATGTGTCATTTTATTCATATGTACTTTACGTTTTATATCTTGTACAACAACTATTTCCTAAGACGCCAAGAAAACAAAGCGCCAGTAAATTGCACCTTTTCCCACAATATCTAGGCACATCGGTTTCTAAAATAAGAAACAAAGAAACTTCAATACAAAGTGTACTTAGACGGATTATCTACTAACAGGACAGAGAATCAACAATTGCGCAACAGTCTCTGGCGCCAACAAGTGGTAGTAATAGGCAAGGCACGAAGACGCATTCTGCAGGTCTAAAATGTTCGTTAGTCTCTTTTGTTATTAATGTGCATCAGTACTCGGTAAGACATCTGCCGCAATCCCATAGTATATTACCCAAATGTTCCTTACGGTGCATATTATCACAATGCAACGGTACTCGGCGAAAAATCGCAATTTCACAACTACAGTCAATATGAAAACATTTGCGATACCTAATTCAGTAATCACTTAATACAACACAAAATGCATACATAGGCCAAGTCTATAAGTCACTGCGCCTTTGACTACCCCTAAACTCGCATTAAACCCCTTTGTACGAAAAAACCTCGAAACGACGTTATATGTAAAACACAGCTGTACTTATGCTTATATAGGCTAATCTTTGAGGACATTTATTTATTTATATACATTCATTCTGGCAGAGTAGTGCAGGCCCGTATTCCGGATCCGATGGAGTTATTATCAAACAATCACAATGACATTGCAGAGCCCAGACAAGCAAAAGCAACGCCAGACGTTCAAGTAAAGAAAAGAACGCGAACCTTTTAATAGCCAACAGCTTATCGTATGAATCATTTGATGTCCTCGGCAGACAGGACACGATTACGCAAGGCATCATTAACAATAAAGGCGACACTGTGCCCATTTATTAGAACACTCCGAGTAAAGTAGGTTATAACTCGGTCACCCAGGCATTTTCCAGCTACACTCTCCACTGAAACCGTGTCATCCATTAACCAGATCGTTTTGACCAAGGCGCAAATGACTCAAAGACTGGCCCCAATGTGCCATAATGGCAGGGTCACGTGACACCCCCCGAGCCACGCGTCCACTTGCAAACGCCTTCCACAGTACCGCTGGAAACTATGGCTTCCAACCAGTAAGCCTTGCTCTTTCTGGCTCTCATGGAAGGGAAATTTAACACAAATTATCCATCAGGATACCTTTCCGACATAGCTCAAAGTGAAGTTCGACCCATATATAGTCCAATAAACGTTTGCAAAGCACTTATGATGTCATTTGATGATAATTATCGCAACCAAAAGGACAACTAAAGGAAAAAATTATGGCAGTATGTTCAGTTAAAAAGCATGCATGGCTATTTAAGAGTATGCTCTCAGTTTAACTAACATCCTTGTAAAATAGTTACACTAAGCCTTGACTCGCTAGGGAGTTACGTGAATGGTGACAGATGTTTTGCTCACTGGTGAACGACACAGAACTTCACTATGTAGGTCCATTAAATAGGCTACGCCGTGTTTTTTCTGTTCCGTTTGCGCACGCAGGCTAACTTGTTAGGTAAACTTTAAGAAGTTTCACCCAAATTATATTTTAAGATTTTATTTTTCACACCTGACTTATGATAAACTTCTAAAGAGCGACTCGTTATTTAAAATAATGTTTCGATAATCACGATCACTGTTTCATTGTGCAGAGCAGACCAACTGAAATAAAGCTTAAAAGCCTCTTACCAATTACTGCGGCGAGGAATTTCACGCTCCTTAGAAAAACGTTTTTATCAAGTTTCCCCAGTTTTAGGATGTAAGAAGAAATCTGATTCAGAAAAGCAGTAAATCCACACAAGCTAAACACAAGTTGAAATAAAAAGTGAACTTTGACTGCAGGCTATATTGAGAAAGTGATTGGCTGCCCGTTTAGTGCTACCATTCGGCTGTGGCAGGAGTATAAGAACGTGAAGTTACGTGTCGCGGCGTCGCTCGCGCTCCCAGCGCCGCGTCGGAGGTGTGGTACCAGCGCTCCCATAGGGGTGGAGAGTTTCATTATTGCAATGTCAGCTTATGATTTAAGGTCGCAAAAATCCTCTGTGCGTATGGTTGTTTCTCAACACGGAGTGGTTCCTTGGGTTGTATGTGCAAACAAAGGGCTGACTCGTACTTTTTTTAATTTATTAAACTGGGTTATGAATAGAATGATATTAAACTGACGCATGACTTCAGGCTGAATGTGTCTATATATAGACGACTGAGCTCGTTTATATTCAAGCGCAATTTGGATTGCTATAAAAAGATAATTTTGCAATACACCGGAGCGACCTTACCAGAATAAACGAAACAGGCACGACCTTGTCAGAGTTCAACCTTGTGACGACAGAAAAGGGGGCTAAAGAGCAAGAGTGAAATACTGCATGGATACTGCAATACGTGTATATTTACCACATTATTGGACTGGGCACTGTTTGCACATTTGTTTCTTTCATTAACGTTTTGTGTGTTTCTTTAACCCTTTTCATTCTTTTGCGCACTGCCATTAACGTTTTTATGCCACAAATACTTACATCAATGTATTGAAATTATTCTTCCGATTGTGCTGCTCTAGTTAACCTGGGATGAAGTTAATGGTTATCGGTGGCACAGCACAGAGATGGAGCCAAGACAATTACGTAATGAGCCCCTCACTTAAGCACGATGTACCCTTTATTTGGAGATGGAAACGCATGAAATAATATCCCAGCTCTTGCGTCAAGCAGTGCGTTTGTATTTGGGTCACCAAAGATTGTATTACTTTTTGCGCCTTGACAGTCTCGCTCCGGCGCAACGCGAGAGAATATTTAGGAAGACATAAAAATTAAAGAAAACGATCTGAATTACTTCCGAGTTGTCTTGAGCGTTTGTGAGAAATGCATCAGTTTGAATATGTGTGGAAAATAGTCAGTTTAAAATGACTAGCAGGTAGGGGCTTAAGTAATCAGTCATATGTTGAACTATTTTACCCTTAAAAGGTCATACGCTCCTTTTATTATCAGAAATGTTGCACTACCTAGGATGTCACTTAAACTTATACTTTTGCACGTCCTTAGAATTATCAAAATTGGATTTGGGTTTATATATGTAATAGGCTTCTACTTCTTTATATGTCTACATTGCTGTTATGTTCATTTGGGAATCCACTCCCCTCTCTTTGCAAATGGAAGATGACTTATCTGTGCTAAACAAGGAGATTAGGAGGAGATGTATGGAAAAAAAATGTAATTATAAAAGAATACACGTAAGCTACGATGAAGGAAAAACGAGCATATGCACTACATTACATGGTGACAGCTTAAGATGTTCTGTATGTGCGTGTCCAGCATTCCAGTCAGACAAAGTCAGTCACCCTTTTCCACATGTGTGCAAACAAGTAATGTGAGTCAGTGCACCAATACGGTTGTTGTGTATTCATTTGCGGCAAATCAATAAGCCGAGACCCCGCGGCATTCCTTCAGCAGCGGGGGATTGTGGGAATCGAGACCCGACAGGTGACTCTTCAATTCGCCACAAGACGCTTCTGTATGACAGAACGTTAAGTCCGAATCTGACAGGACATCAAAAATGCTCTGATATGATGGACGAGAGACGATTTAGGAGCACTCAACCAGAACCTGACACTTCAAACCCCCTTTCTGGATCTGAAGAGTAGGTAAATAACTCACATATTAGAATAAGGACCACTTTATCCAACTCATATATTACACACAATTATCAGCACAGCAGATTGTTTGGTTTAGACAATTAATGAACAGTTAATAGTCTTATAAAATGCAATTTATATGTAATCATTAATTAATAATATAAGCTGACATGCCATCTTCGGGACGGGGACGTATTTCCCTGTGACACCCAAAGGCACACATGGCACCGTAATAGACAATAGATGTTGGAGGACAACGGATCAGCAGGCCCTATCTGACCAGCCCTGGACCAGTGTGAGTACAAGCTGAAGAGATGCAAGGTGCAGGACAGTCAAACCAAGTCTGCCGCAGCCCCAAAACCCAATGACTACTACATAATCCACATGTTACGTTACTTTCAATTCTACGATTAGCATGTTTTTGATTCTCAGGGAATATATTGCAGCAAATATAATTAAACAATAAGCAAATGATACTACAGTAAATACTTCAGAGCAGTAAATTCCAACGTTCATTGGTCAGCACTCTATCTAAAATGTAATTCTGTGCTTGCATGCTTAAGACCCTGATAACCCAAATATGGTCATCGTTGCCTTATATGGTGGCTGTACGGCCAAGCTTAAGTGGTTAAATGCTTCTGTTAGTTAGCCTAATAAACACCATATTAAAACTGGGTCAGTGGTGTTGTTAGTGTTACATGCATAGTGTTAGTTTGTTGAGTATTAGCTACTTGACTCGAGGAATTTTAGGGAATGAAGGACCAAAAAAGAGTAAAGCAAAAAAAAAAAGACATTTTTAAATTTGGGTGATAGCAGTAGCTTATTAGAGTCAGAGAAATATGATCAGAAAAGGGACAAAGGAAAAATTAACATTTGACAAAGCTTGTCATTTGTAATTCAAAGTGATTTAAAAACATTTGTGTCACTCAGTCAATGACAGACAGACCCCAGTTCTTCCAGTGTTCTAGTTTAATGGCATCATTTGCTGTTCCAGCATAACAATCATTCTCCCTGCATATCTAAGAGCTATGTGGGGAGGGCAGACTGACATTTCTGTGTCTCTGATCCTCTAATCTAATCATTTATATAGATCATCATCAGGACTCACATGACCCAGCCCTCCAAGGCCACCAGACACAGTGATCTCATCTGTGACGTCAGGAAGGGAGAAACTGCAGTGGCCTACCCCCTATCAGGTGCTTAAAATAGCCGTCCCTCCCCAGCGGAGACGTCATCAGCCGCTGCCGTCTCTCCTGCTACTCCCTGAACCCCCCCCCGTCCTGCCAGTTACGTTATTCTCTCATGCTGATAAGAAGGCACCATAAGCCGTCTATCCTTTGCTGCGGGCTGACGGCAATCAGCTCTTTTCAGTCGGCCGTGCAGCACATCTCTGCTGGCCAGTCGGGGAAGGTTCTAAAAACTCTGCTTGTAGTTTCACTGCATCCCTGAAGTCGTTCTCAAACGGATTTCAGGGGTTCCTCGGCAAGCTCCCCCTCTGATGTCCACATGAAGCCAATTCTTAATCTCAATCAGTCGCTTTTTAAAATGTATGTGGCAGAACTGCAAAATACTCTGCCTAATGTTTGTTAAATTGCAGTTCTTATGGCTACTTTAGAACTGCAGAATGGGAGGAGGCCTTGCAGAGGAAGTCACGTCTCGGTGCTCCTGTGTATCTCCCTTCCTGATAGCTAAAACCTCACCCGCAGTCTGCTGTTATCTACCCACAACCAGGTGTTTCTTAGCACTGCTGTGTAATCCCGGGAGGGGGGGGGGCAGCTGTTGACCATTGACTGGTAGGAATGCAAATCGGAGGAGCACACGTTCACTACTTTTGAAGCTTTCCAAAGTATATGAAGGTGTCTAACCAAACACATGACAGAAGGGGGGGGGGGGCTGGAGGGTGAAGATGGATGCACTTGTTCCTGAACCCAGATAAGTTGATACGACCTCCAGATGCTTCCTTCTGAGTTCATCATAATCAATTCTAGACACCAACTTAACTTGATTTCATCCAAGGATACGGTCCAAGCATGTGTAAATGAGTCATTTTCAACCTCAGATGACTGCCTGTAATGCATATTTAAACGGATTACAAATCAAAACAAATCTAAATTCACTAACAAACAAAAAGCTGTGTGATTTGTTCCCATATCTGTGAGTGTTAGATCTTGATAATAAAAAGATAATTACTACTTCAATGAACCTATTTGAACTTCTGAAAGTACTATTTAGGTTCTGGAGGAGTGTAATATTTCAGATCAGCCAGCTATTGGATACTAAATCAATGTCACGGGCACTGTGGCAGTGCTTCTATTAACATAAGATACTGTATTAATGTTTGTTACTTAAGAGTAATTGCATTGCATGATGAAGTATGGAAGAATGCAGGATTAAAAGCGGCCCGATGTGACCTTTCTTTTGACAATAGCCAGTTATCCAGTGGCGAATTCCCCGACCCCTTGCAGGCAGCAGTAAAATAACACTCGGCTTGTCTGTAGGGCGGAAAGGCTGGAGTGAGACCTCACTTCTTCCATAACCTAAGCTCCTGATCAATGGGAGCATTCTGGGGATGCCCTACCATACAAGTCCATGCACACTTTAGAAGTCTCTTGACCACAGAATACTGATCTCCCTGACCCCATGGTCATACACAGCTGTGTGGATATAAAAAGAACAGATATTTTGCAAGGCGGGCGCCCCCGGGGGGGGGGGGGGGGGGGGGGGGGCGGCGGGGGGGGGGGGGGGGGGGGGGGGGGGGGGGGGG
>JAODJX010000035.1:5722022-5736636 GCA_026776945.1 Isichthys henryi | reverse complement strand
CCAGGCGGAGACTCGAACCCGGGTCCCAGAGGTGTGAGGCGACAGTGCTAACCACTGCACCACCATGCCGCCCCCTACTGCTATTACCTGACACCACAAAAAAAGTAAAAAAAAAAAACAAAAAAAAATGATCTTACCGTAAACAAGCTAAAAGAAATACTCAAGGCCATATATGCATAATGCAAAGTAAACATCCTTGCAATTTTAATGCAATGTGTCATTGTGGGCGATTTTCTGAGTAACTTTACCATCTCATTAGGGAACACAAATGTTAATAGCTGGAATGACCTGTATGATATGTTCCCACCTGAACAATGTATTTGTGTACAAGTTACGTAACTGTGAGGAATCTAGAAACACATGTAATGTCTTTGTAGGTCACACAAATATGCGAGAAGTACGCTGAACGCACCCCCACCCCACCCCCACACGACCAGTATTGTGCAATTCATTTAAATAGCAAGGATTTTTTTTCCATATACATTAGTGAAAAGGTTACATCGGCAACTAGACAAATCTCCCCTCGGTTATCCAGCCACCGCATCACCCATCGTCCAGGTACTTAAGTCCCTTCCTCCTCATTGTCCTCCAGCAGTCCACACATAATTAGGCAACTCCACATCTCAAAATTGCCCAAAGTGTGAGTACGACTTTCCATTATGTCCAATTTAATTCATTTTTAATTTCAGACTTTTCCACTGTCGCCTTGAGACATTTGATATTGGATAGGATTAATTACATTAAAACTACCTTATATAATGGTACCAACATTACATTTTGTTAAAAAAAAAAAAATCAGGATTTAAATATAAATAACCACGAAAGTGTGTCAAAATCTCACTTTAAATGATGGTTTTATACATTGTTCCAGTTTCATTCCTTCTTAAATCAGCATGAACTGATTGTGATCGCTGGACCTTCACTGCCCCACGTGTACGTTTTCCAGCTCTATTTAGCCTACTAACGACCTCTAATCCAGAGGAAAAGCCTCATTATTTTAAGTTAAATTAATAGCTAGGAGTTACACGTCATACCACAAGTGCCCTTTTAACAGTACTTGTCCAGAGTATGACAGCTTCAGCAGAATCTCGGAGCCAGACATCTTGCGCCACTTTCTTTCTGGACAAAATAAGGAGTTTCCGTTTAGTTATAGGGCATTAAGCAGGATTTAAATCTTAAAATGCAGTTTCCAAACCAGGAGAGGAAAGCAATACTTAAAGCCTTCTGAAAATCCACTCTATAAAATACGGGCACTATATAATTATTTGATTAAACGTCAGTTTTTCTTTTCTCGATGCAATGGAGACATGTTGGAGGGCACCTTAAAACTCGAGGGTAGGTTTAACCAGTAAAACCGCATAGTACAACTGCCCGCTGTCTACTCAAGGTCTAAGCAAAAAAATCTTGTTGTAAACTATGAAATGATAACAAGAAGTAGTTGTCCAGCTTTCAAATGAGGATTTATTAACGTCATTTTCGTGGCCCAAATTTAGAGGATTTTCCGTTCCTGATGTTGACAAAGAAAAAGCGCAGGACGCCTAGGCCGTCAACACCAGGCTATGTAGCGAAGCGCGTTCACTCGAACGGAAACCCCGGATACGCGCAACCTACCCGGAAGCCCTACTCAGATCTCAAAGTATCACGGAACATGTAGTTGTCTACTTAGCAGATGTCTTCTGGGGGTTGTAGTGTAATAAAAACATTTGTATAATGCTGTATTTCTACTGCACAGTTAGTATAACAGATGTGCTTCATGTCTGATAAAAAGTAAAAGTCATTCTACTGTAAATATAAATGGAGTGATAGGTTTAAATGAATCTATTTAGTATATAAATCCCATATAAATACACTCCTCTGTTCATATTTTAAATAATGCTGATGGTATAGAGAATTTATTGTCAATTGTCATTAATATAAGTAATTTTCAAAGTTCTTGGCTCAAGTAGCCCATATAATTATTTATAAAATAGGCGAATATATATGCCTACTTCCAGAAGGTGGCGCTAGGAGGATGTAAAAAAAAAAAAAAAAAAAGCTAATTGGTGAGCAATTTGGCAAAACTTTAATAAGCATTAATTGATCAAATAACCAAAAACATTTTTAATGAATGGAATATAACAGACTAAGTCTAGCATTATTTCACCTTTACTCACCACGTTACTGTTTATTTAGTATGAGATCTTTCGACTGAAATATACAAAAAATCTTTTTTTTCGAACACTATGCTCTAATATATAGGCCCAAATAAAGCGTTTGCCAAACGATATAGCAGCATAGATTAACAGCTGTACCCTGTACAGATAAAGAATTTAATCCAGCAAAAAATGGCTTTTACGACACCGATAATTCCCAGATGGAACGAGAAGTTAAAGAACGCCAGGATTTTGCAGTCTAGCTAACTTTACCAGGTCACATAGAATACAATAGAACAAAACAGAACAGAACAGAATATATACATTACTTAGCAGGATTTTCTTTATATTTTGAATAAAGTACGCCAATCACAGGGTCGCGTCTCCTCTCTTCTCCTCAACCCTCGATCCACGGTGACAGCGCTTTACGTCATGTCCAGATCGTGCTGTGGGTGTGTCTTAAATCATAGGGTTTCATTCATAAATACGTCTAGCTTTTAAATCAAAATTAAGCTGTTCGAGGAAGATTGTGCGCCATTGGTTTCTGTCTAAATATCTCTGCATGGACCACATGAATTACAATTAGGTGAGTCTTCTGCCACTCAGCTTATGTTCTGCCTAGTATAGGCATGGGTCAGTTTTCTATCAGTTCTCGTTAATTTAACATAGCATTGTCTTGTGTTTTCGAACCATAATTTGACAACGAACCATGTAGCAGAAATAACTGTGTTTGTTTTTACCCGTTTGTTTTATTCTGGAACAATCAGCGTCTGTTTCAAAGAAGCAATGGTTCTATGTTTAGCGCTGTAGCCCACGGAGAATAATGTCACAATTACGAGCATGGAACAGCTATAAGCATTTAGGAAGCGACGCAAAAGGTTTAGTTGTGCATCTGAAAAATTAACGTCTTAGCGACAGTGAAATTTCGGTCTTACATATGTGTTTGTTACAGATTATATTATTAATTTATCAACATCTGGTGTTATGCGTTATTTACAATTCATGAATCCATAATTATATATATATATTGTAAGGTGTGCAAAACGGAGAACATAATATTGGAAACAACATTAAATGCATTATGAGCTGAACAACATTTAGACTCCGGCTATTCTGCTATTTTGGTTGCATCCGTCCACCACGAATGAGCCACACCGGTAATGATTTTCAATGCGCAGGTTGTTTAGCGCAAATGGATACTATGATGTATTTCGGTTTATTTGGTTAAAAAAATGGAAACTATTTCAATAGCAATGCGTTTTCAGTCCAGATAGTGCTTTGGGGCAAGTGTAACTGGTCTCCTAGACATGGTGGAAAAGCCAGCATATTTTTAAAACATACATTTCAGCTGGTTACAAATGGATTTTTAGACAGCCGAAGTAGTCTGCATTCCTTACTAGGAGATATTAGGTTCGGATCATAAATAACCCAATAGCGGTACTCAGTTAGAGAGGTGATGCAAACCAGTTCAGCTGTCCAAAACCCCATTTGAAACCAGTTGATTGGTTCTGCTTCTACATGTGACTAAATTAAAACGTGTATAAGTCATGGATAGCTCATCTAGAGATCGATAATAAGAGTGGCTTACACCATATCGATATAGATAATATCAAAGAAAAGGCGATTCGATTTTGACTGGGATAATGCCATATAAATATCAATGCATTAATATATTGATAGACGTACCATCTAAAGTACGTCCAGAAATTATTAGCCCAAATAAGAAAGCCGTCTAGCTGGCTTGGAACATGATGTACACAATCCGCGTTTAACAAACGCAATTTGCTAATACTAACGAACGTATACGGGCCCTTAGAGGCACTGATAATGCAATATGATTTCTCTAACACCAGAGAATTTCACGACGTCTGAATCAGACAAACCTAAGTCTGCATTCTGTTGCCGTCTCAATATATAGTAAAGACTATATCGTTAAACAAATTCAAATAATAAATCACGTAATGCCACTAATTATAGGGTGACATTTAGATTCGAAATCCTTGTGAAATGGCCTTATTACACGTAAGCTGCATATAAAACACGCTTGGCCTCGACATGGAAACTGCTATCGATTATAGACCTATAATATTTTAAAAGTTTTCTTTTACGAAAACTTTGAATGGTTTTATTTAAGAATAACGCTTATCATTTATATGCAACCGAAGGGAATATTGAGTTGTGTCTTAACAACGCCATAGCCCTTTCTCGGACAATTCTGTTGTTTTATAAAGTCTATGCATCTACCTGAATAAAGAAAATCCGGCAACTAATTAGGTGTATAATGCATGTAATACATCGAGATTAAATATTTTCAGTACCCCTGTCATTTGCTGTATTACGTAGTGTACATAGACCAGCACATGGACTTCATACCGATGACAGAATCAGCCTCCAAAGTTACATAATTGTGTCTCACTGCTTGTGTTCACTGCTTAGATAACAGAATGTAATGTCACGGATATTGGAATATCCATGGCATTTGTAATCCAAATTGGGCGTAGTTCCAATTCCTATAATTACTGTAAAACTCAAACGATCGTATGTTTTTCTTCTTTTTAAAGAATGCAAGCATAGAACTGCGGATATACTTAATGAGGTGCTTGCATGTTCGCTCTGTGTCACCCTGATCTCCTCTTACCCCTCCCCTCACAGCTAACAGATATGCAGTTAGGCTAGCTCTTCATTGTGGACTGCCTGCAGTGTGTGATTGTGTGTGTATGTTCCCTGCAATGGACAAGGATCAAGTCTCCTCCCTTATGTCTTTTGCTGCGATGGTGTCGGCTCTAGGTCCCTGAAGATAATGATTATATACCACTATTATATTGCAAAATGTTGGTGAAAGGCATAGGTAGGTGTTTGGGAGAATATTTCATTGCGGTAACACCACAAATAACAAAACAATAGTACACTGAAAGGCTTATCTTTCATGCAGAAACATTAAGGCAGGTTCAAAGGCAGTGAAATCATTCTGAAGTATTTTGGTACTTAGATGTAACATCGTCACCTATCTTGACACCTGTAAGCGTTTAAAAATATTTAGTGCGTTCTGAAAACTGAGATATTTTTTGTCTGCTTTAAACACTAGATAAATGACTTCTTGCAGTAGTAAATTGCGAGAGGACAGTAAATTACAACTCCGTAGCGACGTCTATTCATATGTGACTTGTAAATAGAACACTAACAGCAACCAAATGCAAGTAATTGGCAATAAAATGTTACATTTCTCTTGCCTTTTATGTTGTAGCCTAGTGACCTGCACATCTTCTGCTTATGAAATGTAAAAATGATTTGGGTATTTACCTTAGTTAATGGATAATATATGTGTAAGGTCTGAATTCTGGTCAGTAAAATGAAACCCTTGGTAATATATGAGTGGTAAAAAAAAAAAAAAAAGCAATACATGGAATATTCTGCACCAGTCGAATCTGATGAGGTGATTGGGGCCTGGACGTGAAATTAGCATTCATATCATAGCCGCAGCGATATTATCGTTGCACGTAATAATGACGTGTCAGGGTATGATACAGATCTGTCTCTACATCTCTATGTCTGTCCTGTGTGACTCTGAACATTAACACATAGATATGTCACACCGGCTAGGGATGTGTTAAGCTTATAGTGAAACGAAATCTCCTTTATGTTTCATTTGTCCATCATTAATAGAGGCACGTTTTACCCGGATTATTGCACATATATGACCTGTCAGATTTATCGTATATATGAATGGTTTCTGCGGGTGGAATGCCTACGTTTCATGGAATTGTCGAGCTTCGTAGAACTTTTGAAAAAAAGGAGCGTCTGCGCAGGCTGCAGCCATACGCAGACGAGTGAGGCAGGTTGGCATCGTGGAGCCTCAGATCATTTTCTGCTGCTTTGCAGGGAGAGGCAGCACACATGCGGCATAGAGGCTTCTGTCGGGGTAAGAGCCGACTGCCGGGGGTCTCACTAGACCGGTGGAGCAGACTCCAACCACTCATGGGGCGTGCTGCCGGTGCTCGGCGTGTGAATGGAGCGGGGGGGTGGGGCAGGCCCTTAGGGGAGGTCAGGGATGGGATGTCGCTGTGTTTGGGGGCCATTATTCCCGCAAAGGGAACGAGAAACACCGGGAGTTTCGGGAACGCTGCTCGATAAAAAGGTGTCCCTGCTGGAGACGTTCCAGCTCGGGAAAAACAGCCAAGAGGCAGAGTAGGCGGATTACAAGGGTCGGGCCCGGCAAAAGTGAGGCGGTGCGGTGAGATTCTGCCAGCGTGTCTCAGATGGAGCCCAGCCACGTTTCTGCCGCATGCTTCACTCACGCCAACCCGAGACCCTTCGCCGCCTGAGCTTGACGTCATTTTTGTCTTTCTCCGAAACAACCGGTGACTGAGGGCCATGCAGGAAGCAGCACAGTATGCCCCCCCCTTCTCTCTGTCAGGCCCTCATAAATATTCTACGCTCAGCAAAGGCAGATATCATCGCAGAGCTGTGCCGGAAGGTTCTCCTGCTATAGTAACTTCTCACTGTTTTTCCTCTGTTGTCGTGAAGGTGAACCGTTGGGCGGGAGTCGTCGTGGCGTTACGGAGGCAGCTGCGTAACGTCTCATTCCCTCTCCCCTAGGGGGACGCTGACGTTTCGCCTGGACCATGAGCAATGAGTCTACCGTATGGAAAAACCTGACAGAAACCACCACCGTAAGTAAGGCGTCATCTTGTCCCTGGGCAAGGTGCAGGTCAACAAGACATGTGCTTTTGCCATTTAGAGGGTGAAATTAGCTTGTGTGGGAAAACATGCAAATCGAGTGTCGAACGGTGTTGATGATCCCATGAGGATGTGGTCGTGAGGAAGAAGCCTTTTACTCGTACGTTTTCCCATGTGGTGCCAACTCGCGCTAAATATGGCGGAGGTTGAGCATCGAGAACGATTCCAGCAGCCCGTGTTAGGTTCAGGTTCAATCGGACGTAGCCACAGAAAGCGTGAACAGCCTGTGTTTGTGTTATTTTGGCCGTTGTGAAGGGGCTGGATAGTGAAAGCCACAAGGAGGCCCTCTGTTTGGAGATCTTCCCGGGGTGTCGTGCAGAGATGGCAGGCAAACATGCCCCCCTCCTGCAGCCGACATCTGTCATAGCTCAGTATATCTAAACTCTTACCTTGTTTCCATTAGCCATACTTACCTGCACAAGAGTGCCGTCCAGAGCTGGTCTGGCCGCACGTTTCACTCTACCTTCCTGTAGCCCCTTTAGTTAGCAGACGTAGGTAGGCGATGCCGAAAAGGATATTATGATGACGATGTGGATTTCAATGTTATCCTTCATGTATTCCAGCCTGAAAATGTTAGGCCAGCCTAATTGAATTCCAGTTACGGAAAAGAAAATATTAGAAGAGCTGTTCTATTAACATTCACTTACGGTAGCTAAGTTTGCCTGCATTATTCTTTGTTACCTGAGTAATTATGCATCATATGTAGGCAAGAGTTTATTCTAAAATCCATCCATCCATCCATCCATCCATCCATAACTGCATATATCCCTGAAAGCACTAGGCACAATCTAGGGTCCATCCCTGGGCACAGAAACATATGCTATAAGCTATCTATTTATTTTCAATTATTTGTAGATGAGCAGCTTATAAAATTGAATACATTTTCATCTTAAACCCTATACACAAAATAGGAATTACATGTAAGTTATTGGAGGAGATAATGCAGTGAGAAATTCCAGTGCCATATGTATTACTATATGGATGTTTAATTTGGAGCTGCACTGTGGCTCACTGGTTCGCAGTGTAACTTCCCAGCTCTGTAACTGGGCATTTAAATCCTTCTTCCAAGCTCTGTGTGGGGAGTTTGGACCGTCTCCCGTGTTTTCACCGGCGTCCTCCTGAAGTCCAAAAACATGCGGTTAGGTGAATTTGTGTCTCTAAACTGGCCATAGTGGGTGAGCGTGTTTCAGGAGCAAACTGACTCCCTTTCCAGGGTGTCCTCTGCCTTGTGCCCTGGGCATCTTGGGAGACGTTGCAGACTCGGCACAACCTTGTCCTGGACAAGTAGCTAGATGGATGTTTTATGTGCTGATGAATACACACTTTTTTCTGTCTTCTTGGCTTTTGGCATAATGCTGCCTGCCCGCTGTTCAATAACTAAAAAACACTCCTGCCCTACGCAGTTTGAATGAATGCTGAGTGGCCCCCAGCAGAGATACATCGATGATTTTGGAGGTATCCAGGTCTTCCAGAATTGAGTCTGCTGTGAATAGCCACATAACAGAACAATGATCGTGTTGTTGTTTCGCCATGCCATTACTCTGTGTGTAAATGGAGGAAACAAGTATAGTCTTAATGAAGCACCTCCAGGGGACTTTGGAAGGTCCTGCACTATGGTGAGTGATCAATTAGGGACAAAGGTACATCTGATATGTCATGGTTCTAGGTGCAGGATGTCATGTACATGTCTGCAAAGCATGAATCATGTCATATATCGACTGTGTTCATATACTTTCATAAAGGGGGTGGGGGTGGTTAGCACTGTCACCTTACTCCTCTGGAACCTCGGTTCAACACTCTGCTGTGGTTCTGTGTGTGTGGACTTTGCATGATCTCCCTGTGTTGCTGTGGGGTTTCCTCCAGACACCCTAGTCCCCCCCCCCCATGCACCCATAGCCTCTGGGATAGGCTCCATACCCCCTGCAACCCTGAACAGGACAATAAGTTACTGAAAATGGATGGATGATCTGTCCAGACTGAATAGTTTTTTGGATATCATTCCATTTGGAATTATTCTACCAGCGTTGGGGACGGTACTGAAGGTGGTGACTATAAGTGCTCCTCCTTTCGACCAATCAGCAACCCAGTCACCATGTACGACAGGCCACTTCTCCAATCAGTGTTGACACGATGGCACCATGTGACTTGTACTGCAGAATAAAGGTCGGCCTCAGGAATTTGTGCCTTCAAGTTGTCCATGCTGGCACAGAATTTGTGCGGGGAAAGCAATGTCTTGAATTTATTGACTTTGTGAATTTTTTTTGCGTAATTAAGAAAGGGACAGTGTCATTATCTTGTTATTGTAGTTGCAATTTATGAACTATGCTATTTTCTCTTTACGTTATGGTGGTTTGTTGGAGGAAACTCAATCCCATGAAACACAGAGTGTAAGGCTGAGCATATCAAGCATGCCAGTTTGATTAGTATATGTGAAATTTTAGGAAGGGGGGGGGGAGGGGCAGAGCGTTTGAATGTGCACCCTGCACCCTGCTTGCCTGCATGCCTTAGATTAGTTTGCTTACTCATTAAAACAACACAACGATATTTAAGCAGAAGGCCACAGACTGTAGGTGGCCATCACACTTGCCCGATGTTGGTACTGTAGGGACTGAAATTGTCACCTGATTCCCAATCACCCCAGAATTACCATGCCACCTAGACCTGCAACTGCAAAGCAACGCCAACTCGAATTCCCCCTTCTACACCTTAAAAAATTATTATTGTGAAGCCCTCATACATTCATGTTCAGTAAATGGCAGCTTATTTCCGGCTGTTACGCAGTGTGCTGGTTCTAACTATAACTATGTATATGCATATATAAATGGCTGCAATTTAATCTCATCTAAGCAAGCCTAAGTACAGCAGGATGTCTTGGGAGGCTGCATCGCATCTGCCTTCAGTGCCAGCTCTCTGTGTAAATAGCCCTGCGTGTGTGTCTGGTGATAGAATGGCATCCTGTCTGCACTGTAATATGCTATTGTCCTGTTCCTCATAGCTAAAGCCCTTATTAAAGGAGGCTCACGGCAGTATTTCTAGGTCTCGGGTGTGGCTGAGGAGTCAGACGGCGCAGGATGAAAGATAACTTTACGGCGCGCTGGGGTGCTGCTAGACAGAAGGCGCTCGCCGAACAATAGGGAGTCTCTCCACTTAAGAATAGGGAGTCTTTCCACATAAGAATAGGGAGTCTCTCCATTTAAGAATAGGGAGTCTCTCCAAATACTTAAGAATAGGGAGTCTCTCCAAATACTTAAGAGACGACGCAAAGCCTTTTGGAAATTTACAGCTCCCAGCGGTGACCTGAGATGGTTTCTGTTCACTCGTTTTCAACGAGACAACCTTCTTTTTTTCTTTATTTGACGGTTATTAAAAGGCATCAAAAGGAATGATTATGTAAGGGCTGCTGTATCTCAGTGATGGCATTATAAAACAATATGGACTAAAATTAATATCAATGTAAATACAGTTTCATGCTCCCCAGTCGCCCAGAGAAGGATGGGGTCCCCTTCCGAGTCTAGGTTTCTTTCTGCTAGAGGGAGTTTTTCCTTGCCACTGGCTTGCTTGGTGGGGTTCGGGCCGGTTATATGTAAAGTGCTTTGTGACAATGACTGTTGTTAAAAGTGCTATATAAATAAAATTGAATTGAATTATAAAAATATATACCGATTTCAGATAACAGATTTAACTTCATTGTCTGCAAGCCATATTTGACTTGTTCGATGGCCTCTTTACTCACGGACTGACGTTCCTTCGTTTCGGAGCCACCTTCCCGCTATCTTCTCGCACTAATGAAGCTCCGCCTCTCCCCTGTACAGATTATACCCCAGGAGCCCGACAAGCAGGACGGCTATGTACTGCTGTTGGTCCTCCTGTCCGTGTTCGTGGGCGGAGCACTGGTCTTGCTCTCGGTCACGCTGATCGTGTGTCGCCACTGCTGCAAGGGAGACCGCTGCTTTTCCAGGTCAGGCCCTGACATTTCTGTCTTTCGGCACCATGGACTATGACTCAAACAAAACAACCTGTGTTCATACGCATTCACCATAACTTATGAAACATCACTCTTTCTAGAATTTGGTAACCTGTAATGAGCTTTTGGTGCAAAATGTACTGTTAATTTTTCCTTTTCAGGCATAACACGAAGCCAGCATTCTATATTTGTCTGCCTGTCCCATTTATTTGCCATTAGAGGCTCGGTTCGTGCTATGGCCAGATATCAGTAAGTTAGTCAGCGGCCGGACAGGGTGGAACAGTATCGACTGAGCAAATGACGAGCGTAATGAAATTTCATAGCAGCCTTCAGGGGTGATTAATCTGGTCCCGCCGAGGAATCAGGTCCGGCTGAGGCCAACAAAAACAGAGATGCCAAAGGAGATAAAGGCACAGAGATGTGTGACCTAAAAACTCGCCATGGCACTCCGGGACAGATAACACCCAGGGGTTTTCAAGTGGCCATGCCCTGGCATCTGGCTGCCATCGCTGAAGGAGGCAGCATGTGTGCCTGATCTAAAATAACTAAACATACAGTAACAGGCAAAAGTTTGGGCACGTCAAGCCGCCTACAAAGGAGAGTGATAGTGTCGCATCACATGACCTGGCCATCTGGCCTAAACACAATCAGGGGCGCCGAAAAGGGGCGGGGGTCAAATTGAATGATTCCTGAGTGACAGGGGCACGAAAAATTTGGAACATAATTGGATTGGTCTGGGTCGGGGTCCCAATGTGATATGCCTTCACGGGGCCCAAAATCTCTAACAACGCCCCTGAACACAGCAGAAATGGTTTTGGAGGAGTTTGAAAAAGCAGCCAATGAGAGCTCAGCATATGTGGGACCTCCTTCAGGACAGCTGGAAACGCATCCCAGGAGGCCACCTCATGAAACTAGCAAATCCTGTCCACAGGATTTGAACTGGCAGCCTTCTAAGTCCCCTGAGTCGCCCCAACCCCCGACACGTTTAATACTGTTTTTGGTCAGTACATAATCGATATATATTAATTTAGAGTTTTGATGACTATTCTAAAATGTAGAAAACAGCACAAATACATTTTTCTATGGGTAGGTGTGTCCAAACTATTCACTGGCACTGTATAGATATATTCAAGATGCAAAAATGGTTCTATATTAATTTTGCATGTAGCTCTTATTGTGGTACATACATGTTTTCATTTTGTTCCATTGTCATACATTGAATATGATGTTGCAGTTGTGAAATAGCCACTTACTCCCCCCCCCCATCTCCTTGAACAGTAATGACTTCTAATTTCTAGCAAAGCCCTTATAATAAGCTTAAGAATGTTCTACATATGCTTTAGTAAAAGTTACATTACCAAAGAGGCCACATGAAACTACTGCAAACTGATCTGGCCATTCTAGACGCAGTTGGCTTGGTGACTGACAGAATGTTTTGACATTTATTTATTCATGTACATCTATCTATCTGTCTGCATTAACTTCCAGACTGTTCCGCTCTGAAAGGACTCTAATGTGTTACGTCTTTATGCCATTACGGCTTAATGGAGATTTTTAATTTCTAACCAGACTAATATCAAACTGGCCCCTCTGACTTAATTAAAAGCCCTGAAATAAAAGCTTCTGGGTTATTCATGTGTTGCTCCAAGGTGAATGTTCCTCAAAGCTCTGCTTTCCTGGCCCGTTAAGACTCACAATTGTATCTGTCCCTGTCGCCTTCCATGACCAGTGATGATCCGGAGAAGACCAACGTGACGTTCCAGGAAGAACCTCAACCAGTACCAGGTAAAAGGGCACGTCGTCCCCGCCCCCCCCGCCCCTCTGACAGCAGGTCCCAACAAGCAGTCAAACCTCAAAACGTCCATAACCAGACATTCCTGACAAACGCTGACATGCCAGCCAGGAGAAGTAAGTGTTTCCTGCTGTGTGATGAAAACGTCGCTCCCTCCGGTTTCCAGAAGGCAGCTTAATGTACATACAAAGGAAACACTGGACAGTATGATGATTGTGTTCTTTGAATGGGAGAAACTGAAGTGTTGTGGAATTATGATTACTGTTGGCGTAGTTCTCCACTTATGATGCTCCATCCTATTTTGCAACGTTCTGTTTTGTGCTTAAATTGTTTGCTTGATTCCGCCACCTGAACTGGCAGCTCTACAGTAAATTCAAAGGGCAGCCCTACAATTCAGGACACCCCCCCCCCCCACCACCACCATAAATTGAGACACAGACACACCACATGGCGACTCCCAGTAGTCTGCTAGGACAGGGAGCCAAGACACATTTCTGCACGTCAGAAAATGCGAAACGACGGCCAGACAGCTGAGGGACGATGACGTCAGGTTGAAATTCACATGCAAATACCTTTGTGCGGAAAAAATGTCACTCTTATGTAACTTTGGGCTGAGTAGGTGTTCCGCTTACATAACTTTATTATGCACCCATTCATCCTTCCTTTCACTTCAGTTCCAGTTCAATGTATTTTTATATAGTGCCTTTCAAAACACAGTCTCCCCAATGCACTTGATAAGCAGTCGGTTATTACATCGTTTGTACAAAATGGTGCATGAAACAGGGAGAAAGGGAAAGAAATAATGCCAGGAGACAAGGAGGAGAGGAACCTAAAAAACATCTAAGGGTAAATCCATCCATCCATCCATCCATCCATGTCCTAACCGCTTTTTCTGGGCGGTCATAATTTTCATCATTTTGATTAACTGATTGTTCGCCAAAGGGACACTGTACCTTCCTGCGGCTGTACATTTGCCCACGTCTCCACAGTCCTAACGGGCCCCCCGTCTCTCGCAGAGATCACCATCCAGGTGGACGAGGCCGACTGCTTGTCCGCTTCTAGCTGCCACGATGTGGAGACAGAGCGTTTCCTCTCTACCGGCACGACTGGCCGGCGCGTCTCCTTCAACGAGGCGTCGCTCTTCGACCACGGCAAGAAGACTCAGGAGAAAGGCCGCAGGTCAGCCCTACGCTACGGGCGATGCTGCTGCCCCATCAGGCCGCTTTTTAAACTGCAGACGATAAGCACATCCTTGCAGCCTTGTGTTTGAAACGGTTTCCCACACGACGAGATTTAATGAGTGGAATTTGCGGTCGGTCACATGGCGCATACTAGTCAGAGTGCAAATAAATATCAAGGATATAATTACCATTAGAATGACTCTTATTGGTTATCATTTTTTACCTTATTGACACTTATTAATGTGCCAGCAGTTCCGTACAATAATAATTTACCCAAAATGCAACAATGTACAAAAATTCTGCAAGCATCATTTTTAAATTCCCGAAAATGATTCTGTGTCTGATGTGATTGGGTGGTTCTGCGGCCAATCACAGATACACCCTCACTGAAGGGGACTTCCATCACCTGAAAAACGCCCGACTGACACACCTGCAGCTCCCGGCATCTGCCCTGAAGATCGTTACCATCCACGAGTGCGAGTCATCTGACAACAGCATGGCAATGGCCACGTGCCCTCCTGTGAAATCCAGCCTCTCCATCTTCCAGGTAACACCCAGTGTGTGCTCTCCATCTCGCTCTAAAGATGGTGCCAGTTACTCTGAATGATTATACATAACTAACATAATCAAGCGCGCATAATGTATTGGAGAATTAAAAAATACTTGGATATATTAAGTATATAGATTGACAAAGTGACTGTTTTTTTGGTGACCACATTGTGCCTAGTTCCGTACAGCATGGAGTCTGCATGCGTATGAGTGTGTGTGTGTGGGGGGGGGTGGGGGGACAACTCATTTTCATAAAAAT
>JAODJX010000035.1:5708757-5718776 GCA_026776945.1 Isichthys henryi | reverse complement strand
GTGACCCAGGCGGGGATTCGAACCCGGGTCCCAGAGGTGTGAGGCGACAGTGCTAACCACTGCACCACCATGCCGACGGGCAATATGTCAGCTCCAATTAATCTCAGCAATGTTTTTGAATGTGGGGAAAAAACCTGAGTACCTGGAGGAAATCCCCCGATGATACAGGGAGAACTTGCAAACTCCACACACAGGAACCTGGACAAAAATTTGAACCCAGATCCCAGCAGTGTGCAGCGACAGTGCTAACCACTGTACCACCATGCCACCCACTGCGTGGAATCAGTATGAAGCACATGCCATACATATCATTTATAAAGATGCACTGTGGAAATTGACTCATGGTAGCTTTGAGGGAGCCGTTCAGATAATGCATAACGATCATGGCTTGTTAGCACATCAGAGATCTCTGCGCTCATGCCCATTTTATGCAGGTCTCTGAATGACCTCCATCTGTCACCAACTTGCCCCATTTCAGCATCAACTCTGGGCAACACAAAAGCTTTCTTATCGATCGAGCCTGGAGAAGCTTCATGACACTTGTTTTTAAGTTAGGAATCCACAAATCCTTCCATTTAACTGCTTGTGTTGGTCAGGACTGTGGGAGGCAGCACAGGGCACAGGGCTGGGGTACAGCCTGGACGGGATGCCAGTCCATCGCAGGGCACAGGGCTGGAGTACAGCCTGGATGGGATGCCAGTCCACCACGACACACATACTCAATTACGCATAGTCTTTGAGCCATTTAAAAACACAGATTAGCCAGCATGTCTTTAGACCACAGAAGGAAACCAGAATAGACCCCCCACACACACACACACACCCCGTGCAGGTGAGACTCAATGCTCCAGGGTCCACGTAATGCAGCAGCGTTACCCACAGAGTCACTGACTCATTTAAACACAGAACCATATTTAAAAGAGTGTTGGAGTTCACGTTTTATCTTCCACAAATGAGTGACGGGAATGTAATGTCAAAAAGCAAGACGCTGTTATCAGCAGAGCCCTCAGGGTGATAAGCAGTCTCGGGGCTGCTATTTGCAGGACGTCGAGGTAAAGCAGGTAAGAACAGGAGATCTTCGGTGGGGACATCGCTGAAGATCACTATCCGTCCTCTTCTGCTGTCACAAAAATTCTTCACTAAGATACACACTCATTAGTGCACTTCCTGGTACTGCATCCAACTTTCATTTTATCTTGCTGTTTAAGATTTAAATTCGGATGTAGGTCTCTCCCAGGGAATGTTCAAAAAGACAGGAGCTAGAAGAACCAGGAAAAAAACAATACCCACCAATTACTAAGAGCTGTTTAAGAAACATGGAGGCGTATTATTTTATCCGGAATTTGTCCATTGCATTTCTGGCTTGTGACCTGGTGTGAGAATTCATAGTAACATAGCAGGGCAGGGCAGTGAGATGCCAACACATGTGTGCATATGTGTAAAGATCTACACATACTCACAGACACAGAGTGTCATGGAGACGAGAACATCCAGATGAAGATCCAGTTCCGGAGTGTAATTCTGAAATGCCAAATCACTGATCCAATCCCAGAGTCGAAAGCTGGTTGTAGACGGACCAGACCATAAAACGAGATGACAGGCAAAGTGTTATGTACAAGAAACAAACTCAAGATGGAGAGATAAGACGTCACAACAAAGTGAGAGAGGTTTGGTATTCTAACTGGTAAAGGAGTTTAGACGCACACAGTCGGGAGTCCATTTAGTGTTCGGGTGAGGGGGATCCTTGGCAGTTATGCATGGGAAAAAGCAAGGCCAGTGAGGGTGTGAGAAGGAGACACCCCCTGGAGCCACGTGGTACTTTCCATTAGCACCCATTAGAGCAGCACTCAGTCTAGGAGCCCAACGCCGAGGTGATGCATTCACTCAGGTGCACCATGGGAGCTTCTGTGACTGAACACAGACCCCTGTGGCTGATTCACTGGTACACCCACACCAAGGGCAGACCACCCCCTGGGGGAAGGGGGGGACTCTGACTGACTGCGACATCGTAGGCAGCAAATCTAAGTGACAAATTACACAGCTTGCTCCCTGTTGCTAGGTGTGGGTTGGGTTTACTTCAGGTACACAGCAGTGACTCACATGCTTGACCTCAGTTGTAGAGCTGTCCAAAACAGTGCGTACGTGACCAACATCACTGGCACTTTTTGGGCTACTGAAACTCCCCAACACCATTTGCAGTCAACGCAAGTCCTTGTGAAGACAGACTTTTAGGGGAGAACCCCACGTACAAAATCACCGAACTTAAGGTTCTCTACCAATGAGCAGTTCACCTGCACGCTGGTCACGCTCTAGGGTTACTCGGGTGCAGCTGTGCAGATATGAGCTGTCCTCTTTGCAAGTCTGGATCTGACCTACACAGTTCGGAGGCTGGAGGTGTTCCTCACATCAAAAATAACCCGAGTTACCAGCCTGAAATACTCACCCATGCAATTCATCTAAGCAGTCATCCGAGGCACCAGGAATTAAACTGAAAGTCTCTAACAAAGACAATATCCAGCTTTCCCATTACATCTGGCCAAGCTGTGAGTCACCCAGGAAGTCAGGCAGGAAACTTATGAAAGCAGACTGCATGGGCAGCCCTCAGCTCTTACCACGTAATGGGTTTATATGCTCTGTGACGTGTCCCATATTTGATGGGCCGGTGTTCTTCCTCCACTTTTTCTCACTCTCGGCTTTAGAAGACAGTGGAAGAACATGTGGGAGATAGAAGTGAAGCGGAGAACATCCTGGACATTCTTATTAAAATTGAGACTCTCCCCCTTTTGTAGCATCACATGCCTCACATGAAAACCGATCCGTCCCCGTATCACACGGAACGAAAGTGAGTCAAGAGGTTTTTTGTTTAACCATCCCTCTGAAATGCAATGCAGCTTCACCTGCTGTTCCCATCATCTGCACTTCCACAATCTGGGGGCTTAATGTTTAGATAAGTGTTTCCCAATCCGGTCCTTGGGGACCCCCCAGACGGTCCATGTTTTTGCTCCCTCCCAGCTCCCTGTCTGAAAGTCCACATTTTTGCTCCCTTCAGGGAGCTGAGGGAGCAAAAACATGGACCGTCTGGGGGTCCCCGAGGACCGGGTTGGGAAACACTGCTTTTGACATTTAGTGCTAATGGACTGATGGCAAACAATGTGTCATTCCTCATAAGAAAGGTTCCGAACTTTAATGACATACTATTGTTTTTTGATTCCCATTAATGAATTTTGGTTGTCCAGTCATCAAAACCTGTTATTTTGACCATGTGGGGACGTTTTATTTCCGGTCTCCACAAGGGAAAACTCAGATTTATAAAAATCTGTGACTGAAAATGGCATAAGTCTTGCATTTTGTTTGGTTAGGGTTGGGTTAGGGGTTACAGCTGTCATTGCTGGGATTAGGACTTTTCCCATAGAAATTAATGGATGGTCCCCACAATACAAACATGTGTGTGTATGTGTGTGTGTGTGTGCCACGCGATGGGATGGCGCCGATTCTGAGCACCCCCCACCTTGCGCCCATAGCCATGAGGCCCCTGCCTAGGACAAACGGGTAGAGAAAATGAATTAATCAATGAAAGAATGAAAAGAATGAGGGAAACAAGGGTTAGGCAATTAGTCACAGTCATACATGTGACTAGTTTGTGGGGTAAACTTTAAAGCACTGTAATGCAAGAAGCTACTTTGTTACTGGCATATTAAATGCACTTGCTACATTTCCTTAAAGCACTTTAGTTCCGGCACAAGCTACGCCAATAACAGAAGGGTGAAGGAAGTCAGAAAAAAAAAGTCTCGCTTGTGTTTTAATTAAAGCAAATGACACGCAAGTCTTTCTTCCCTTGTGCCTTTTAAAAGTCAGGGTAGAAGAAACTGCTTAGAAGGCCAAGAGTGCAGCAGCGCGTGAGTCACAGGCAGGGGAGTCCACATGAATGAACAGGTGTCAGGGGGGGGAGGAAATCCCGAAAAGCTGATTAGACTGCAGCAGCTCCCTGTGGCCCCCCTCCCACTCAAACTCCCACACACGGACATGCTCGGCGCTCTCGGGTGAGACGGCGGTCTCCACACAGACCTCGGGCAGCGGCGTCCATCTCCAAGCCATAAATCTTCGGCATTATTATTTCAGGAGCACGATTCAGGCGTTCCCTTAAAGCCCCAAACCCCGTCACGGTGTTGGAGCATGACTCAGGCATTCCCTTAAAGCCCCAAACCCCGTCACGGCGTAGGAGCACGACTCAGGCGTTCCCTTAAAGCCCCAAACCCCACTGCGCCATAGGAGCACGACTCGGGCGTTCCCTTAAAGCCCCAAACCCCATCACGGTGTTGGAGCACGACTCAGGCGTTCCCTTAAAGCCCCAAACCCCGTCACGGTGTAGGAGCATGATTCAGGAGTTTCCTTAAAGCCCCAAACCCCGTCACGGTGTAGGAGCACGACTCAGGCGTTCCCTTAAAGCCCCAAACCCCGTCACGGCGTAGGAGCACGACTCAGGCGTTCCCTTAAAGCCCCAAACCCAACCACGACATAGGAGCACGACTCAGGCGTTCCCTTAACCTTAAAGCCCCAAACCCCGTCACGGCGTAGGAGCACGACTTAGGCGTTCCCTTAAAGCCCCAAACCCCACCACGACGTAGGAGCATGACTCAGGCGTTCCCTTAAAGCCCCAAACCCCACCATTACATAGGAGCATGACTCAGGCGTTCCCTTAAAGCCCCAAACCCCCCTGCGCCATACGAGCACGACTCAGGCGTTCCCTTAAAGCCCCAAACCCCGTCACGGCATAGGAGCACGACTCAGGAATTCCCTTATAACCCCAAACCCCGCCGCACCATTCCCATTATAGCCATTATGAACATACTCATAAAGCATATTAATGAGATTGATAAACAGATAGAGCTATGTTTATAATGCTTTATGAATGTGTTATAATGCATTATGAATGTGTTTATCGATTACTGAAAACATGGGCTTAAGTAAAGTGTTACCATAAACTTCATTGGTCCCTATGGGAAATTCATGTGCATATAGCAGCATTATACACGTAGCGCAAAACAGGCAATGTGTACTTGCAGGATTCAGGAGACCACTTGTCTAGTTCAACAGTCCCCTAATTAACATGTATTCCAATTATCATAAACAGTCGCAGTGAATCTGAGGTCCAGGTTGGCAGGCCATTCGCTTCTGCCCTCTGAGACACATTTGGGAGTCATCTGGCTTGTGTGAGCATTTGCATGTGAACTCAAAGCCGGTAACACATGCGAGATCCCAGTCCTGGCTCTCCTGGCTGATCGTAAAACCGACTGGATATCAGCTTGAGCTCCTCCAGTCCCGGGCCAATGAGCTTGTCTTGTGTTCCTCTCATTTTATATTTCATGAGTCAATACAGATGGAGGCCTGTGGAAATATTTACGGCATCCCAGATCGTATGTGCCACTGACACCAAAAATATTCTAGGCGAAGAGAAATCTTGCAACACAAGTTGTAAATGAAGCAACAGAAAAAAAAAAAATCAAAATCCCCTTCATAAACACACACTGACATCAGGACTGACAGGCTGTCAGTTAATCTCAAAACAATCCAGTGCAGAGCATAAATGTCAGCCCATGGTAGCATGAATAAACTGGAGTTTATTTGGAGCAGCAGTGGAAACGTCATGTGGATGTTAGTGGGCGTAATAAGAGTAAAGCGAAATGGTTTCCAGTTAAAAGGACACCTGGCAAGTCAGAGGGACTACGGTGCCTGACAAACGGCGTCAGCGGCGGCATTCCTGATTATCCCACGGCCCAAACAGCCAATCAAAGTCCGAGGAATCACGCTCGAGGTCCCCTCACGTCCGACTAGGCCCCCTCCCCTTGCCGTGACACTTATCTTTAACTGCTGGTGGTCGAGGTTGTTAAAAGAAAAAAAAAAGATCGCAACAAAAAGAGCTTGTGTCAAATTTTGATCCTCTGATGCAATCAGGAACGGAGGAGAAAAAAAAATACAAATGAGATGTCAGCACACAAAAAAGGCAGAGTGGAAAAAATACAGCGTGTGACTAACTGCAGCAGTATGAGTCACGCAGTTGCCATGGCAACCTCGAGACACTTCAGTTCCTAATAGACAATTTCAAGCACTTTGAAGTAACCAGTTAAAAAAACACAATGATAATTTTTTAAATCCTATAGCTTAGATTCCACAAATGAAAAAAAAATGAGTGGAGGGCATTCTATGGGCACAGACTGCAATAATAAGACCAAAGACAGGCTTTTAAAAATTTAATATATATATATATATATATATATATATATATATATATATATATATATATAGCTGAGGAGTATTTTTCATGCATAAAAATGAACACAGTGTACCAGGGAAGCTTGGATTAGCTGGAATAACTCTCAGGCTGTCGTCAGAGCAAGTTTGGCTCTCCAGCATCCTTGCCGAAACGCACTCACGCGTCACCGCAGCGGCCCACAAATACAACCGCCTCGGAAATCCGAAATCTCGCACGCAACTGAGGGGGCACGGGAGTGGAGGTGTTTGCCGAGGCGTCTGTGACTCTCACGGTTTTTACCTGCTCACCAATACCACCCACAGAAGCACCGTTTACAGAAGTACTACAGTATATATGCCAGTTAAAAGGTCCCAGTGGAAAAGGTTAACGCAGAGGGGGCTTCCAAACAGGAAGAACGCAGCACCATCTATAATGTAAAAAAAAGGCTATAGATTATAGAACATAAATCACCCTTTAAGGCCCAGGCCTGGAAACAGACAAACAAAAGGAAGCATTATTCAGCTCCCAGCTGAATATAAATGAGATATTGGAGAAGGCACTTAACTGATTAATTGGCAGAGTGCAAAGCACAAATGTAGGAAAAAACACAGCAGGAGGAAGAGATGAAGGACTGGGAGACAGACGAGCAGATAAGGGTTCTAGAATTTTCCTTGGATATTATTTCAAGTTGGGGCCACTTTATTAGGTACACCTAGCTAGCACCATTTCCAGACCCGGTCCTCAGACACCCCCAGATAGTCCTTGTTGAGCTATGAGGAAATAAAAATGTGGACTATCTGGGGGTTCCCTGAGGACCAGGCTGGGAAACACTGGTGTAGAAAACACGTACTCCTCCAGAACTGATTCAGGGGCAGATTCGTTACTCCACCATTTTTACTAGGCTGCTATGTTTGTACTTGTGACCATCCTGTTAGCTTTAATGAGCCTGGCTGTTCCCCCCTGACCTCTCTCATAAACAAGGTGTCTTCATCCTTAGACCTGCCACTGACTGCATGTTTTAACTGCACCATCTTCTAAAAAACTCTAGACACTGTAGTGCATGAAAACCAGAGGAGGGCAGTTGTTTATGCAATGCTGGAATCACCACGTTTAGCATCAACAGTCACACAATCTCATAGATCTCTTTGACCCTGTCTGTATGCTGTATGTGTTTCCTTGCATTCACATGATTGGCTGTTTGGAGAAGCAGGCTGTTTGCATTAATGAACAGCCATACCAAACAACTACTATTATGTCACTAATTGATAATCATCCATCCATGAGCACACACACGCGGAACAGAGGTGGAAAATTGAGGTCCAGAAAGTACAAATCCAGTCAAAGGTTTTCTTTCACCCAACCAGCTGAGTATAAAGAATCAGTCACAGAGTACTCAACTGGTCGGTTGAAGCAAAACCGTGATCTGGATTTGCACTTTCTGGACCTGAACTTTCCACCTCTGACGAGGGACAAAATAGAGCAGGGGTTCTCAAACTTTTTGATCAAAGGTCTGCATCAGATTTTTGTTCAAAGTCAGAGGCCACAACAATTTTCAATAACAAAACAGCATTTCATGAAGTTGAATTATGAATTAACAATAAGCTTGGACATACACATCAATACGTAACAGAATGGGAACTCCTTAACGCTCACTGATCGCCATGGGGGAGGGGGGGTGATGATGAGCTGTGTGTGCAAAATTTGATAGCCCAACAATATTTGTTTGTACTTCAAACCACAATAAGCCTTTTTACGTTAAACATATTGTTTCATAAGGTGCATTACCGGTTTGATCCGGATTAACTTGTGGTTCAGTATGCATCCGGTTTGGACTTTGAGAGCCCCTGATATAGAAGCTGACAAAGACAAGAGAGAACGATGCAAACCCCAAACGCAGAGCTAGGGGTGGGTCTATGGAGCAAACCAAACCATTACGCCATTCCACCATCTATGACACACAGGTGGCACAGTATATCGAGCAATTCTTATAATTCATTATATATGAAACACATATTACTTTAAAACACACTCCAGACTCATGAATTTATGGTAATGGTGATAAATATTGGCAGACCCACTCAATGCCTAATTATGGGCTGCACAGGTCTATAGGGGCTGCCCTAATGAGGAAGTAAGGTGCTGTTTATCCTGTTCCATTATTTTTCATTCTCAGCATTTCCCATCTGAGGCTAAGAGGATGACTATAACAGTGAGTGGTTGCGAGGGGTGGGTGGGGGCGCACGCTCGGGACCCAGAATGGACGGAGATGTGGCCCATCGGCAATCACCAAGAAGCGACTAGCGGCAAGAAGACAAAATCAGTGACTCATGCGTTCCACGTGTCGCAAAACCATTTCAGGAAATAAATCACGCGTGCTGTGGCCGGGCCCCACTCCCCTCAGGCAACAGCTTCGCGCCATCGCACTGCTTGATGAATGAATTTTTCATGAACCCCCCCCCCCAAGCTGAATGACTCACAGGCGGAGAGCGGACGCCCACGGACCGACGCGGCCGCTGCCAGCTGGAGCTAGGCCCCCGCTGCTGGGCCCCCCAGAAAAGTGTCCCCTGTGAACGTAATGGAAGTGGGGTGTGAGCAGGGGTGGTGGGTGGAGGCTGGGGGACAGAAAAGAAGCACACCGCTCTGAAATTTCTGAATTGCTTTTTTGTCACTGGTGTTACTGCTGGAGGTGCAGAACGAGAGAACAGATTACAGCTTCTGCACACGGCCGGCTAGGGCTGTGAGTGTGTGTGTGTGTGTGTGTGTGCTTGTGCGCAGGTGTGCTGTAAAGAGAGGGTGGGGGGGGAGGGTTAGGACCTAACCAAGGGCCCCTGAGTGATAGAGACCCCAAAAAATTTGGGATGTAATTGGATTGGTCTGGGTTGGGGGCTCAATATGATATGTTCTCATGGGGCACAAAGTCTCTAGCAGCATCCCTGTATCTGTCTGGGCATGTGTGTGTGTGTATGTGTGTGTATATTTGTATGTGTGTGTGTATATGTGCGTGTGTGTCTATGTATGTGTATGTGTCTATGTATGTGTATGTGTCTATGTATGTGTATATGTGTCTGTGTATGTGTGTATGTGTCTGTGTATGTGCGTATATGTGTGTATGTGCGTATGTGTGTGTATGTGCGTATATGTGCGTATGTGCGTATATGTGCGTATATGTGTATGTGCGTATATGTGTATATGTGCGTATGTGTGTATATGTGCGTATGTGTGTATATGTGCGTATGTGCGTATGTGTGTGTATGTGTATATGTGCATATGTGTGTATATGTGTGTGTATGTGTGTATATGTGTGTATGTGTGTATGTTTGTATGTGTGTATATATGTATATGTGTGTATGTGTGTGTATGTGTGTATATGTGTATGTGTGTATATGTGTGTATGTGTGTATGTTTGTATGTGTGTATATAAGTATATGTGTGTATGTGTATGTATGTGTGTATATGTGTATGTGTGTATATGTGTACGTGTGTATATGTGCGTATATGTGTATATGTGCACGTGTGTATATGTGCGTATGTGTGTATGTGTGCGTATGTGTGTATGTGTGTATATGTGTGTATATGTGTATGTGTGTATATGTGTATATGTGTGTATATGTGTATGTGTGCACGTGTGTATGTGTGTATATGTGCGTATGTGTGTATGTGTGTATATGTGCTTATATGTATGTGTGTATATGTGTATGTGTGTATATGTGTATGTGTGTATATATGTATGTGTGTATATGTGTGTATATGTGTATGTGTGTATATGTGT
>JAODJX010000035.1:5683708-5695223 GCA_026776945.1 Isichthys henryi | reverse complement strand
ACCCGGAGGAAACCCCACGACGACATGGGGAGAACATACAAACTCCACACACATGAGACCCAGGCGGAGACTCGAACTCGGGCACTCCGGAACATTCTATAGAAAACCACTAAATGCTAGTAAACCCGAACGCATATCTTTGGCCTCCCAGATGGATAGCAGCGGATAGACTGGATCTTCTATGAGAATCATTAATTAATCTGATCCTAAGAGATCTCCTCTGCATACCTGGACATTTAAAACATCAAAATGCTGTGGAATGAAGGTAATGCAAAACAATAAAAAAATAAACTGAAGAGTGTATTAACAGTAATAGTGTTTGTCAGTAATATTGAATTTGGTGAGGTAAAATCGTATTTAATATCAATAATCAATATTTCCCATAATGACTGGGATAAACAGTTTTGGATGGAAAAAGAACAAACTGATAAAAGAAATGTTACAGTATGAAATACGAGCACATGTAACACTGAATGTCAGACGTCAGAATCTTAGGTTATTTATCATTTTAATTCCAGCAATGTTTACTTTTGTTGAAAATGTCCCACAAAAGTGCAGTCTAAGCACTTATCCAGTAGGGGGTCTCGGTGAGCCAGGCGATTATCCCAGGCAGCCAAAGGCGGGGGGGGGGGGGCACCTTAGAGATGATACCAGTCTGTCAGGGGACACAGACACTATGGATGATTTAAAGACATCGCTTCAGCTAGGTGTTGTGAGATAGTGGGAGCGGAGATCAGAGCGCGCAGCCTTTACACAGGAAGCCGGCAACAGGAAGTCAGCCCTTATCTGGAGCTGAGAGCCTGCAGTGCTGCCCAGCATGCATCACCCTGCCCCCCCAAACCCTGACATGTACAATATAAATAACTCCTACTGGAAGATCTCATTGCCCTTCTTTATATACACCATATTCTCCAAAAGCCTTACTGTGAAAGCCCTTTTACATATCAATATAAATGAAATTTTTAATGTGAAAACACAGAATGAGCTACATTCTGAAATACAGAAAATGCATCTAAAATCGATTAAAAACAAACAGTGCAACCACAGTATACCTGCGCAGAAACCTAAAATGGTATTTCCAAAATGCTGAATCAATAAAACTAATATATTTTATGCTTATCTGTTTTAGATGAATCTACAAATAGTGATTTTTAAAATGGGGGAAAAAACATTTGATTATGATACACTATGGATTTATTAAAAGTTACCTGGGCTTTGATTAAAATTGCAGTAGTACAGACTTCCTTTCCAGGAAGTTCATGCAATATTGGCCATTTGTGTATTGGCCAAATGGAGACTGCAGTGCCAGGAGGCGTCATATAAAAGGGTGACCTGCTCCCTTTCAATTGGTTAATGTCACACTTTCCATGCAATGTCACATTATCAAATGACATCAGAATAATTGACAATAGGCTGTCTGAATATCGATTGGCCAGACTATTGGAGGGTTAGGGGGTGTGTTCATAAGGAGTTATGTTAGTAATGATACAGTGAAAATAATTTTAAAGAACAGAAAGTCGAATTGTGATGTTATTTGTGTGGCCTTGGATGTTACCCCTATGCCCGGTGAGTGGGGGGGTTTCTTCCTTTGTTGCTGTTACTGTTGTTATTACTGCAGACCTGTTCCATCCTCTAGTGTGAAAGGCAGTTAAGCTGCATTTCTGCACTTTTCCTCAGGGTGTCACTGCAGCAGCAATCCTTTGACAATAAGTCATATGATAAATTTTACCATTTAGAACTGATAAATTATCTGCGCAAAATAATCCAGTTTATTTCTAACTTTTTATGTCTTTTCTGGCATTTTCATTTATTGATTATTACAATTCTATTTATTTTTATTTCAATTCGGGGCCAAAATGATTAATGATGAAGAAATCCTCAAATGGATGAATGATTTAATGTATTATTTATGTAGTCGGTCATCTAAAATCGCAAGGTTTAAAAAGCATCTTTTGTAAAAAGAAAGGATTCCCCCATTAGCTTCTATAAATTCCATAATAAAATGATCTAAAACGTGTTTCTACATTAAAATAAAAACAAGTAACTGATAAAAGCTCTAGCCTCAGTTGTTTCTAATGAACATGTTTAATATGTTGAAAAATACCCCTTTTAAAATTACCCCTTTAAAATTAAAGCATGTTTTGCTATTCTATGTAGACATGTTAAGCATAGATACCACAATATGAGATGTGGTGTTAGCATAGATATCAGCGTTAATTTTACCAAATAACTCTTATGTATTAAAAAATTATGGATAATTGATAATTGTTTTTCATTTACCTGACTGTTGCAGTTAGAATAGAATAGAATAGAATAGAATAGAACAGAATATGTTTTATTGTCATTGTTGAGCTACACACACGTATAATAAAGTACAAACATAAGCAGTACGATAAACCAATAAAACATCGAATGCCTCAGTATGAATACATATACACAAGGTGAATAATACATAGTGAAGTAGTTCCATTTTACAGTAACTGCAGTGAGTCCCAGGGAAATTGCACTTCTGTCCCACTGATGCCATGGGTGACAGTGAAATGTTTGTAAGAGATACGCTATGAGACAAATGTCCCAGTGATCCCACGGTGACTGTGCACTGAAATGCATGACTAAAAAAGTAGAATATGATGACCTTAGCATGACATTAATGATTAACGGGCAGTAGGAAGCCGGTCATTTAAGGATGTGGGCGTGGCCAAAATGTTACTCCACTGCCTTTACTGTGACACACTTTAGGAAGGAAATAAGAAAGGAGAAAAAGACAAGAGACAAAATGGAAGATTCTGGGAAATTATTTTGGCAAATAACTTAATGATAAAAAAAAAAAATCACTAAACGAGAATTAATACCACATAACTAACTCCCTAGAACTTCCCAGGAGTACAAAATGGAAACGTGCTTTTAGTTTGCAAATAAATAAACAAATAAATAAATAAGTATACAAACATAAGTTAGGCACAATTTCCAGATTCGGGAGTTGCTGACACAGGTGAACAGGAACATGAGCCTTATGCTGGAAAAGTTACAATTTAACCACAATTTAACTTAGTTCCCAGTATATAATGTGAACTATTTATAAGCAATTGCTAAAACAAATACCATTACTTTGGTGTCAGTACAATAATCAGGATTAAATTTTGCTACCCAATTCCTCATGTATTTGGCTTGTATTTAGTGTTTATTGTTCACAGTTATAAACCTGGGTGTTGAAATTTGGTTACCCTACCCTCGTAGTTCACCAAGGGTCCACACTGGGGCCAACCCAAACGCTGACGGCGCTCACCGAGTAGAGGATGGAAAGTGAAGTGAAGGACTGTCGCTTTTGTTCCCATGTGATATGAAAGAGCAGTAGGAAAGACAGAGGATGACCTTCCAGGTTTGGAGGTTCCAGAATGCCTGCAATCAGCAGTGAAAGTGGGTCACATTGGACCGTACCGCGGCAGCCGTGATGGTTCACACGAATGGGCCGAATAACTCCTCGATAGTTTGGCGGTTTATGATGATTCGGCGATCTGATGCATATCGCGGGGTGTAATCTGAAGAGAACTGGACAGAACAAAGGAGACCAGAGCAGCTGGCATATGGTCAGAAAGGAAAGATGCGCGAATGAGGGAATGGTCCAAAAAGAAAGAAAAAAAAAACGGGAAAGAAGCAGTGAGTCAGTGAGTTAGCAAGAGGGAGAAAACAATTAATAATAGGAGCTATTACGGGTGGATTGTCAACGCTAAGAGGGAGGTCGAGTTTCAGTCCCTTTTGAAGACTTTGATGGTACAAAACAGGCCTCATTACAGAGATATTATCTCCATTCATACACTTACAGGCCGCTTGGAAGCCTGCTGGGAAAGATTAGGTTCCTTCTGCTTGTGAACATCCACCTCTGCTGCCCCAATGCAGAGATTTCTCAGCTCATAGCACACCTTAGAGACACCTGGGGGGTGGGGGGTGCTTTTAAAAATGGAGAGAGTGCCATTGTCTCATTCCAGAGAGACCCCCAGCTTCAACCAAATTTACCAACCATAAATATTAAACCTGAATTACATACTATATAGGAAGCCTTCTACATAAAAATATAAATATTTACTCCAACAGAGTACGCTGAACAGTAAACCTGTCTTTAAGAATATTTTTCTCTCCGTAATCAGTTGCCATGGATTAATTGTGTCCAAGTCAGCAGGAACAGGCACTGAGAGATACCCGACCCGCCGTAGAGTGTTTTTCCACATGGCCTGCCTTCACTCACTCAGCTGAATGCGCTACCACTGAATAATTAAGGAGCTCCCTGTAAGATGGTCCAGTAAATGGATGGCAGCTTGCAGTCATCCTGCAGCTTACCCAGTCACTGCTTGGGTTTTACTGTCAGCATACGGCCTGGCAGGCTCATCCAGACGGGAGTGTAGGAACTGTTTTAGTGGCCTTCGGAGGTGATGAACACCACGCTTATTTAATTGTGTGTGATGTAGCTATGGAATATTTCAGAGACAGAGGAACTGGTGGGTGTAATGGGAGCCCCGGCTGGAAACAGGGACAGGGACTGGATCAGGGACGGGATCAGGGTTAGGGGTGGGGACGGGGACATGGATGGACTCAGGGACGGGAACGGGGATGGAGTCAGGGGGGTGGATGGAGTCATGGACAGGGATGGAGTCAGGGACAGAGACAGGGATGGGGGCGGGGACAGGGATGGCAACAGGGAAGGAGTCAGGGATGGGGATGGAGTCAGGGACGGGGATGGAGTCGGGGACAGGGATGGAGTCAGGGATGGGGATGGAGTCGGGGATGGGGATGGAGTCATGGACTGGGACGGGGATGGAGTCGGGGATGGGGATGGAGTCATGGATGGGGACAGGGATGGAGTCATGGTCGGGGACGGGGATGGAGTCAGGGACGGGGACAGGGATGGAGTCATGGCCGGGGACAGAGACAGGGATGGGGGCAAGGACAGGGACGGCAACAGGGATGGAGTCAGGGACAGGGATGGAGTCAGGGACGGGAACGGGGATGGAGTGAGGGACGAGGATGGAGTCAGGGACGGGGACACCAGCCATACGATAAAATTATTTACTCTGCAGATTGTACAACAACCGAATTGAGGGGCCACTGATTACTGCCTCTCAGTGAGCAAGAAAACTGCTGTCTGTGGCAACTTTATATTTCATTCTGAATAAGAACCTTTTCATCACAACAGTTTTATCTGTTACACTGCATTTTTAAAGACATTACAACTTTAACATCACCATGTTCTGTGTTGTACACTTGCAGAAAACTGATGTTTCTATAGCACCAATAAAAGAAATTAAGGATTTTTCTGTTATCAGTATAATTGACAATTATAATACCACCTTATTACTATTGCATTATAACACCATTGTACCATTCCGTTGCACTTGTAAAGACACCTTATTAATACATCCTCCTTATGTCTTACGGTTCTTCGTTCTTCTAGTTCCAACATGTATTATTACACATTTTACATGACAACAACTAATTTCAGATGGCAATGAATAGAGTAGAAAAGAAGAAAAAGAATATACAGAATGTCTAAATATAGAAATAAATGCATTTGCTGTGAGCCCTGGACGGCGTGTCCTATTTTGTCTGTGTAAAAGTTCGGTCCATTTTAAGGAGAGAAAGAACCAGCATTAAGTTAAACAGGCAATGTTTCTGCAGGTCCAGCTATGAATGGGGCAGAGGCGTGTTCGTGTTTTGCTCAGTTACCTTTGAAATCACAAGTAAAGTAAGAACTTATTCACTAATCCCAGTAGATGGTGCATATCCCTGAAAAAAGAGACACATCTCAATTCATCTGACTATGTTAAACAAAATCAGGATTCACAATTTACAACTGTGAAGCTTATTATTTCTCTAGAAAGACAAAATCGAGGTTGCCATCTCACATTTATTGCGTAATATAGAGTATTGAGGCTTGACTGTTTGTGCAGAGAGCTGCCCTTCTGTCTGCCAGGACAGAGATGGTAGTGATTTAGTACAAACAGGTTTATGGAGAGGAGTGTCCAGGCAGAAAAAAGCAGAGGAAATGCCCATTGATGGGGTATATTGCCGTTTATAAAAAAAAACAGTTAGACAGCCACTTGAAGGCAGAGTGTATTAACTGTGCTTTGTAAATACATGAATTAAAAATGTAAGAGAGCCTTCCACTTACTCAAGCATATCCAGTGTCGCGTGATACAGGTGTCAGCACTCAGTACGCCCTGCCAAACTGCTTTCCTATTTGCTATGTCAAAAAGCCTCCGACTGTTGCCATATAAGCCGACCCGTGTGAGCTAGACCTGCTGGATTGTGCGTTCCTGTTTTCTTAAACTGCAAACACTTTGTGAAGCACTGGAACTGATTAATGATGCATTCCGGCGACAATAAAGGAACAGCAGACTTCAGAAAATAATTGGGAGAGTCGCACGGGGCTGCAGCGCTGGAGAACGGCTCCATTCTTTATTTATTTAAAATAATTATGAATGATTCAGGCCCCGCCCATCTCTTTTCAAGTCTGCTAAGGCCCTGCCCTGCTCAGGATATAACACAAGGCCAGGCAAAGACACCTCAAAGACACTGGAGAAAGGACGCGGGCAACTTCTAAGCCACTTCATAGCCACGCACAAGAATTTACGCGCATGTTGACTGTTTCTCCCTGTCTCTCCTCTCTCTCTCTCTGTCGCTCTACTCTTACTCTCTCTCTCGCTCTCTCTCTCTCTCCTCTCTGTGTCTAGCCTGCACTCGCACACTGAAACGCACACGCATACACCACACACAGATACACAGCCACACATACACAGACACACCTCCATCCGTAGACACACAATCACCTGCTCACTCACTTTTCATTCAACTTTCGTTCAGACAGCGAGACAGACACCCGGTTCAGACTCAGCACAGCTGGCGAGTCCCACAAGGTGAACATCAGAGAAGAGGAGACATTTCGGCAGCCGGAGGGGGGTATTGACGTGATCACCGGCCGGACATTTAGGACGACTGAGACATTGGTGCTGCACTGGAATTACAAAAACCAATCATCTCCAAGAAGAAATAAAGCAATAAAATAAAAAAGACAAATAACCTTTTTCCAAAGAAGTAAACTGGTTCGTTGCAAACGGGGTAACTTTTGGCAAAACTTGCAGGAAGACTTGAAGCAGAAGTTGAAGGTTTTCTCCTCTACTCCTGAGTGGACAAGTTCTGCTTTCTTCTCGCCGGCCGCAGTTCATCCCACAGATCTCTACATCAGAATCACCCAGACCAGCAGCATGTCCTCTGCGTGTGCAAAGTGCATCGTGGGAGCCTGACGCATCATGTGCAAATGGACGACCCCCGTTGTCCGACTCTGTCCTGACTTGGTCCTGGACGCCGTCCCCTCCGCTGGACGCTTTTTCCCTGGGGTGACCTCCTCCTGCTTGGCATGCTTCACATTGCTCCTGGTGGCTGGGACCGTCCTGGGAGAGTGTCCCCTGGGGGATCAAGGGGGAACGGGCCATGAGACTCTGCCGGGGCTGGCGGGGGGTACAAACTGCTCCTGGACGCTAGAGCGCCATACTCGCAGCTACAACCACCTGGAGGGTGATGTGCGGCTGCGAAGACTCTATTCCGCCAACAAATTCTTCCTGTGCATCGACAAGACGGGCAAGGTGGATGGGACTCGACGCAAAAACTACGCCGACAGTAAGTCGCCGGGACTGCCGATCCTGGCGTGGCTGGCGGGATGGGATGGGGGGGGGTGGAGTGGTAGGTGATTAGACGGGCAGGGTTTAAAGATGTTTCCTCTTATCTGGACCTTGGCGTTTTATTGGCGTTGACTGTGCCAACCCATCGCACGTTCTGCCGGCATGTTCCACGAGGAAACTGTCAGTGGCGGGCAAGTGGAGGGGCACCCAGTGTGTGTCAGAACACCCCATGGGGGAATGAAGCACTGCTTCTAAGACATCCCACCCAGTTTGGGGGACAAGGCTTCGGTTTCACAGGGATTAACTTGTCAAGACCGAACTGAACGTCTTTCAAGTGACGTAGCATCCGCTCATTTTAGTTCGTATTTCATATTTATTCTATTTAAAATACATGCTCATGACTGTATTTTATGCTGTCCTGGAGAACTTTCCAGTTTGGGAAATTTGCTCATGAAAATCTGACTGAAAGTCTCAAACTCGAATGGACGAGGTTTAAAAACCAGACTGTGCAAACTCATTTATCACCCGCAGACGGAGACTTTTTGAGTTTGCCGATGCCTGTACGTTTACAGCTGGCTGATAAATCAGCCCAGAAATGCCTTCACTAATACGACTGCACACCTCCCTGAGGGCAATGTCCTTACCATCTGGTGCTGTTCGTGACCCTGTACCACACTAGAAATATTAAACTGGGAAAAAGCTCAGCCTAGGGTCTGGCATGTACTTTTGCTTTCCATGCTACCTGGCTGTTCGTATCGCTCTCAGATGCCTGCCGGACTGCAGAGTGATACGCCAATGCTCATTACTTGGTTATTATTTTTCATTTTCAGCATGACGCGTGTCTTTCGGCTGGGTAGCCACTCGCTGTCATTTAGATGACAGGATCCTCTCAGCTGGGTGACGTGCACGGACACGGCCGGCGTTACGGAGCAGACTCTGACCCCTGAGTCACGGTTCTTCAGCAGGATGCTGTCAGCGGTGTCATTGTTCCTATTTCTAGACAAAGGACATGACGCTGTTGACAACTCGAGTGGAAAAAAACTTAACGCATACGCGGGGTCATCTTATCCTAAACGGACCAGAGCGAATGAATTTGGGAATCAGGTGGGACTCTAACGTGTTTTTTTTTTTTTTTCTGTGTGGGACGGTGCTGTAATGTGCTAAACTTTGGTAATTTAGATAATTTCTCAGACTGTTGTGGCCACGCATGTGTACATGCAGTGCTGCTGCTAGCTCTTCATTTACTGCAGTGGAAATATAGATATCATGCATAGTGTTGCAAAAGATGCATATCGGGCTTATAAAGCATGCATCCGGGGCTTGGGGCTGAGCCCTTTGGTCACAAAGGTTTAACCCCCTTTGTATTTGTGTGTTAAATTTTGTGTCCAATTTGAGATCTATCCAGTTGCAAAGTTAATTGCAATGTATTTTCTTTTAGAGTTGCCCTCTTCCATTAATATTGATACTGCCATTGCATTATAGATTTGACAGCAAGGTTAACAAGTGGTAAATTTTTAATGCCGAGTCCCTAACAGATAGACAGCAGTGCCAGGCCACAGGAGATCTGAAGAAATAACACATTCGCATTTTATCATCCTTTTCCTTCAGTGTAGGGCTCGGTTGGTTTGTGAAATGCGTTGCTGCACGATGCCGTCAGACCCACGCTGTGACGATTTCGCGTATTGGGGCTAGCCGGAGACCTGGGTCATGGCGTGTGAACGTGTGCGTGTAGGAACGACAGTGGAGTGGCATTCGAACATGCGCAGAGTCCTCATTTACTCCTTCCTTCTCACGCACACTCAAATACACGCACACTCACACACCCTATACACACTCACACACCCCATACACACTCACACACCCTCATATACCCCCAAGCTGGACATTTGGCTGTTTGGGCCTGCTGGCTGAAGTCTACCCCTCCTGTGCTGTTCCTGCCCCTACCCCTGCCCCTACCCCTGCCCCTGCACTCTGCCCTAACCCTGCCCACTTTTTCCAGCCTGCACTTCCAACCCCTTCAGGTGTAAAAACAGTTAAAATTAGTCAACGGGCCCCTGCTAATTGACTCTGGAAAATATTCTATCAATCCCAGCGGGCCGATGTCTGGAGGCGCTGAGGGAGAGAGCCAGCACACGGCGGGGGCCATGGCCGGGATGAGGGGGAGGGGGTAACAGGGAAGGTGAGCTCAGTGCAAAGGACATGGAGACGGTAACCCAAATATACAGTAAAACAGGCTTTCTCAAATTTCCTAAAGGGCGGTGTGCAGAATCAGTGGCCATATTGGATAGTACAGAGAAAATTAAAAGATGTCAGTGTCACAGAGCTAATCGATGATACCAGAGTGGCAGCACTGAATTCGCCCATGAAATCATACCACGGAAGAACGTTAGGCTTTGTCCGGCACGGCACCCTCTGCCCCAGCTCCTTACCACGCTCCGTTACTAGGCCGAGCAGAAGCTGCAGGTCATGCATAGTTGATGATGGGTGTGTGTGTGTGTGTGTGTGCCATGCAGCTCGAGCGCTTTGTGACACGACACTCTTACTCGGCTTGAAATACTGCTGTGTGATCTTTTAGCCTTGTCTGGTTCATCGTTTCATGTGTAACACTGAATTGTTCAAATGTAACATTTTTAACGCTGTTCAGGCAGAAGCAGGTGAATGGACTTTTTTTAACTAAGTTGTTAATATTAAATGTAAAACCTGAAATGCATCATAAAATGAGACATGTATCCTTTATTTAGTGAATCGTTTTATCAAATTGACAAAGTTGCCCCTGGAGTAATTGAGGAGTTAGGGGCCTCACTCAGGGGCCCGATAGTAAAATAATTCTGCAAACCCAGGGATTTGAACCAGTGACCTTCCAATCAGGAGAGCAGAGTCCTAACCTGGAAATCCACGCACCACCCCTGCGACATCATATCCTCTCCGGGGTCACAGATCGTGCCCCCTTAATTACACGCTGTCTTCAGGCCCACCACCCTGGGAGGGGTCACGCCACCCAATTACGGGGTAATGAAACTACCACTGGGAAAATCGCGCCATTACGGTTCGTGGGGGGGGGGGGGCGGGGGCGGGCGGGGGGCCGGGGGGCCCCCCCCCCACGAATGCAGTTTTAATCACGATCAGACACAAAGAGCTAGCGGTAGATTGGAGGTGGCCCTTCATTGACAAGTGCAGGCTGCTTAGTGTCTCACTTTCTGCCTGTTAGATGAAACGCTACAGCAGCTTTAGAGGCGACTTCAGCTCATTGCTCGGTTTTGATTGTGGGATAAAACAAATATTTGCATCAATAAAATGTTTGCAAATGTTTTTGAAAAGGTGTGTTTTTATTAATTATAGTAAATCATTTACATTTAGCTCGATAGTATAACAAACCTTTTTAAATAAGATTACTGAAGTATTCAGCTAGATAACATGTTTTATTACTGTATATTTAGTTTGGTGACTACATGTTTGCTTAAATGGCATGATCGTAATTATTGGCATGATAAATCGATGGTGTTAGGGATTTTGCTTTACTGATATGCGTTCAATTGCAGAACTAGTTATATTGCATGTAATCCAAATTTTCAGGCACTGAGTGAATTGACTATATGTCAGTCCTGAACAGTTATATATGGAGAATCGTTGTGTTGAAAAGTTTATCTGTCAGTGTGAAGGTACGCAGAGTTGAGAGATCTCCTCTCGATACACTCTGCCGAACAATCCACGGCACTTCTAGTAGCAAACAATATAATGTAATTTGCTGGCTATTGAAGCAGTACGGCTGTTTCAGCTATGCTTCAGTCTGATGGTATATGAATGATTCATACCATACAGGAAATTAAAACTGGTGTACTGCATGA
>JAODJX010000035.1:5669778-5683608 GCA_026776945.1 Isichthys henryi | reverse complement strand
TTTTGTTGTTCGTTAAATATCCCCCCCCCCCCCCCCCCCCCCTCCATTGCATGTGACGCAATTCATAGTCCCTGCAGCAGGGCAACACCATGAACCAGTGAAATTGTGGCAGGAGGAAGGGTGGGGGGGCAGATGTGAAGGGAATTTGTTGAATGTGTGTGCATTAGTTGTATTATGGGGCACTGACAGTTCAGGCTTCTAGTATTCCTGGTTGTTATGACCTGTAGAAATAGCAGGTCTGTATATATGCATGTAGCCTATAAGCGAACTGCTTAGGGTCCAGTGGCCACCAAGGGGCCCCCCCACATCTGATCTGCCTGTCAGAATGGAAAGGAAGATGACAAATGGCAACTATGTTAATCAAATTTTGCTTAGGGCCCCAAAACACTCTGGATGCATGGACACTGAACGCTGCTCCAACAAGGCAGTTCACAATAACTTACTGTGATCTTCCAGAACCGCAGCAGATGGTGTTATGGCTGTGGTTTGATGGTCCATGTGCTGGGAAGGTCAGATTTGAACCTGCAGCCAATCAAGTGAGAAAAAGAACATTGCTGTCCAATGAAAAACATTTATCATGAAAAAGTCATTTTCTCAGAAAACACTTTACAAAATAAATGCAAAACAATGTAGACACCTGTCTTTATACAGTCGTCAATGAAGCAATTATCTAGTATCAATGTTAAGCTGCTAAAATTAGCAATAGAAAGTAATCCATACAAATGACAAACATGAAGGAAAATGTTAACTAGTACAAACATGACTACTAAATAGATGACTTTGTAAACCATCTTTTCTTTAGTGAGTTAGATGTCAAACTCTATCAGTAGACAGGAGAATGGGTATAGTCAATAGTAATCGTCATAATCGTCAAAAAGTGGACAAGCACGGATTTCATCTGACAGCAACGATATTGCAATGTCTGAGAAGGCATTTGACAAATGCTCTATAACACTGTGAAAACTGAGATTGAATGGTAGGATGGGGAGATTTTATTGGCACCTTCTGGGTGCAGGGAGGTGAAACACGCAGCTCGCAAATTAACAAGCCAAACAATAAACCCCTGAAATTAACCATTGTTCCGAATCTTTCTCTTCAGAACATACTTGCTTTATACTCTGAACGTAGTTACTTATCAGTAACTCGCGGTGCTTGCCCCCTGACCGTCCGTCTCTCCTAAACACCCACACTCTCCCCTGATGTATAAATTCTGTCTTCCACCAGCTTTATTTATCTGTCATTCTTCATCTCTGAAAATTTCCCGTTGCTTTTAAGAGGCCAAAGAGCCTCTGCTTTTCAAATAAAACCTGCCCTGTTCTCTAGCGTTTTAATGCTGCAAAACACCACACTTTCAGTAACTTCAACGGGAGGAATCTTCCTTGGGGAACATAACGTGGGTTTTGATTATTATTAGGTAAGTGTTCTTATTCAATTAATTTGCATGTAATTAAGGGATTTGTCAGTTCTCTTAAAAATGTTGCTGACATTCTCCTCCTTGGCACTGAGTAGTGCACGTATGTGCTGCCCAGTGCCTTCTCCTCAGTTATCTTTTTCTTATTAACTAAATAACTAGGATTAAATGGTGAGGTCCTCAGTGTGCTGTGGAAGCAGGAGCATCTTTGCACAGGTGGCCTGAGACATTAGGGGTCAAGCCAAGAGGAGTCCAATGGGCTTTATTGACATAAGATCCATATGCAGGTATACAGTGACACATTACCCCAATACTATAGGAAGGGAGGGTGTGACAGCATGTAAAGTGCAATGACATGGAACAGTGCACAAACATGTTTAAAGCTATTTGTCTATTTAATTACTTATATGATTCAATGAGGTATTGTTTAGCCACACATAGAGTGCTAGTGGTCGAGTTTGAAAAAATCCACGGGTGTATTGGATTGTTGCTGCAAGTAGTGAAGTGGATTTAGGAGAGACTTCTGCACAGTACAGTATGTAAGTAACATGCCATGCGGCGCAGCAGAGTGGAATGAATATAGCAGGTAAAAATGGGGGAAAACAATAAATAAGTGGTTAGTGAACGTGACCAGCGCTGCTCTGGGGGCCATGAGTAACCTCAGGAGTGGGTGGGGGGGGGTACCTTCTGCCAGGGCAGTGAAAGGTTAAGCCCTTCCTCACGGGAGTCTTCTTTGATTGGCCGGTACAGTCAGTGAGAACCAGAGGGGTTGGGCTCGGGGGTGTGGCAGCAGCGGCCTGTAAATGCGAGGTACGGTGGTGGGGTTTAGCGTGCAGGGGTAGGGCGGCCATGCAGCCGGCCTCGTTCCAGTTCACCTCTGCAGTCGCCTGTAACGAAAATTACGGCGCCAATAGCGATATGCTCTCTCAGGCATACCCAGGCCGACAATGGCCCTCTGCTGCCGACAAAGTATATAACTGAGGACATTTAAGTAAAGATAAAAATTCTTTTATACCTCACAATAAGGCAAATTATCACTGGAGCCAGGTGTGAAAATTATATGCTGTCACTCACCGTGATAGCAGAGTAGTCACTCCTCTGGAAACACCCACCTTAACTGGACTGGCCTTAAGTCAGTCACGATCGTCAGGGGGGTGGGAGGGGCAGTCTTAGTCACTCAGGTGATAGTTATACTTTGGGGGTTTCATGCGAGTTGGAAAAAGTTTCCGATAATGAATGTTTAACTTTACCCGTGCATGTGTGTTTGCTGTCTGTTATTCTGGGGGTGTGAGGTTAATATATTTTATCAATTTTATTTAAAATGCAGGAGTATGACAGGAAATGTGATAACTCCCCCCAGTCCATGTTGAGAGGAGGAGGGGTTCATTGACTTGCTTGTGGGGGCAGAGCAGAGCCAACAGACCCCCGTGTTGTTTGCCCGAAGATCATGTGATCACATCTAACTATAGCCCTGCCTTCGAGAGCGTGGTAGGCGTAATGCCGGGTGCTAAATATGGTGTGCCCCCCCCCCCCCATGCCCTCCTGGGAGGAGGACGAGTAGGAGAGGCGAGGTGGGACTGTGGAGCTAGCAACTACAGTCTTGTGGAGGCTAGTAACTCTTAGCTGTAGGCTTTGGTGTCAGGGGTATATATAGTGCTCTAGTTGTACAAATATTTCAAGGAGGATGGCCAGGGAGGGGGGCACCTTGATCAATTTCCTGGGGGGGGGGGGGGTGGGGGGATTGGGGGTGGTGAGCGCACTGGAGGCTGCTCATGGCCAGACAGTGTGGCCAATTGAAGCAGGCCAGACTTTGGACGGATACCAGTCAGCATCGTAAGGTTGTCTTTGGCTTGCGGCTACTGGAAAAAACATAAGTCAGGATGGGTTCATGCAGAGCTGGGTCCAGGGCAGAATCCATCCACACTGAGCTCCAGTATGTGTGCATGGAAATGTGAAAAAATCCTTTGATGTCTTTTGTTACCGTCTGTCTGTTCTTAAAACGCTGTGCCTCTTTATTCATCAGCTGGACACGGCTTTTTTTTCAGAATGGTCTCAGGAATACACGTCATATTTTTCAAAAAGGTCTAATATTTTTTATAGATGTAATTAATATGATTGTTTCTGCCTTTTATTTCAATGGCACCTCATTGCCGCTCCTAAGGGTCGCGAACATCGAAGTATGATGGTCCGAACGTGGCCAGAATATAGGGGCCCTCATCATGCTCCCCTAACTACTTTAGATTGCCATAAATAATTTTTTTTCCTCAGGAAAATAAGGTTCGAGACAGACTGGGTAATCAAAGGGGGCAATGACAGATTCACAACCTCGAGTCTAAATAAGCTTGGTTAGTCGAGACTGGCAGCCTAAATGGAAGGACTTTTATAGTGGCTGCATGCAGCAATATCACACGGAGACCTCGACCACTGGTACCTGTTACAGACGAAAAGGCGTCAGGAGACAAACCAATTATAGTGTTAGTGTGGCTTAGCAGCTCTTTATCTTACGAAGACAGGTTTTCCTGAGCAGTGGAACAAAGATGGTGCTGAAGACATAGCCCAACGCCAACAAGCACTTCCATCCAGAGTTCCCGGTCTTTCTACCCCACCCATGTTCCCATATTTGATGCAATCCATGCATGCACAAAGCAGAAAACAGCCGAGTCTGATACTGCACTCTGTAATGGATCGGTTTAATGTCATGGTCCGCGTGGATAATTGGATGGGCCGATTAATTTCAAAATTATCTTGTATTACATCGGTCTAAGCCCACAGCTCTTCTTCTGCGGTGTTAACTGGGGCGTCTTCTACAAAATAGCAAGTACTAAAAACAGAATATTGGTGAATATATTGCACATCTAAATGGGCTTAAATGCTGTACATGTGGGCTTAAATGATCTACGTAAATAACCTGAGTTGTTCATAACAAAAATCAATACTTCATTGATTTGTTTAGGAAAAAATATGTATCATATATATCGGAAGTTTTAAAGTAAACATTCTTTTCAAGTAGAAATAAATTGAAACTCAGATTATAGTTCTAAAAGAGCTGTTCTGAGTTAAAAAGTTCATGGACAAGCAGTTTCATTGGGTGCTTTTTAATTAGTAACACCTGTGCAATTACATAAAACACCAAAAATTTGTGTTCAGTATCCCTTTGGGGGCCAGTGACTACAATTGCAATTAATGGCAAAATGGCAAGAACAGAACTGAATGAGTCAGTCAGACAAATTATGACAATAAATATCTTTGAGGAAGATGAGTGCAGATATTTCACACATAAATTCTCAACATTTCTACAAAATTAAGCAAGCGTCCCAAGGCTTTGTGTGAGCACTGTATATGCCGAAAACAAAAATAAAATGTACTGAATAAATCGCCAAACGGTACATCAGTAGGCTAACAGTAACATAAGGTGAAGCTCTGCTTGCAGAAAATACGCAGTGACCCACAAGCCTGAAGATTGGCTCTGCGGAGAGCTGGTCCACAAGCAGTCTGCAACTTCCGTCTTTGTCATGACTTCATTGTATTAATATTCCATTAAATGTGTCACAGTACTCATTGACAAGACAACTGGTGACAGCCAAGTGCTGTGGGAGATACAGCCATTGTGGCTTATTGTTGCGGCCTGCCAGCTTCCACTGTTGAGACAGCCTAATTGTGAGATGCCCTACGTCCGTCTTTTTAACAGGGAAATGCTGTCTCACCACAGTTTTAGTGGCATGCATGCGAGTGTGCCGTAAAATTCCTCAGTAGATTTACGAATGGATATTTCAGGCTGCCATTTATCTGTGCAAGTCTGCCAGTTTTCATTTTATGAGCATTCGGTAAAGTTTCCCAGACTTTAAGGTGGAAAGGAACCGACCATGCGTGCGCCAAAGTGGGAAAGACCCAAGTCGTGTGGATGGACAAATTAGGTGAGTACGTGAGCAATCGGCACACCATTATGCACTTTGTTAAAATTCTGAGCCATTGCTGAGGTCCAACCAAAACAGTGCAAGATGGTTTTTTTTTTTTTTTTTACAAAGTTTTGTTACATTATAGTCCTCTAGAGAGGCTGTCTTCATTTCCTCATAAACACAACCCACACACACTACAGGCATATTCTCAGCAGTGCGATGTGAGGCTTTGAGCGCAATAGTGTCACCATGTGGCTGCAGACTGTAGCTACGCCCAGAGAGAAAATGCCACCCATTGACAGAACGGTTAGGTGTGAAGGTAGATATACCTGGGAAAGACTGCATTACGTCATAATAATACAGAGCTAAAGAGTAGGAAAAAAAAACCGAGAAGGATGAGTTGACTTGGGCCATGAAATACGAGCCTTTTTCCTTGAATATCAGCCCATCCTCCCCTAATCATCTCGGCAAAGCCAATACTCTATGTCTTATTCTTACGCCTAAGCCAGGAAAATTCATACTGCAAAAGCATCATGCTGTAAGATATGTATCTTAGTGCAGACATCCTCTGCAAAGATGCTGCCACTCTCTGCAATTCAGCAGCAATGAGTAATGTTCACTTAGCTGGAAACAAAACCAGTGTGTCTCAGGTTTGTCACCTCTGTCAAACCAGGACTATAAGCCTTATTTTAGATCACCTTGCGCAGGAGGGCTTGCAAAAACCACACATAGTTTCCTGTGGGGGCGGATAGAGACCCTGCACTTCCTTGCAGTGTGAGGATCCGATCTCAGAATCGCATTGGCATCATGCTGGCCGCAGGTCTGATTCTGCTGACCACTCTGCTGCCTTCACTGGGGTCTTCTGGTAAGTTCTTATAAGTTCCATCTCTGCGTTCACCACAATCTAGACCCACAACAGCTTCCCAGCACTAGATTTTTTTCGAGATGACCTTTCAGTTACTTGGAAGACAACAGATGTGCAAAATCGGTAATAACAAGGGCTAAGATGCTGTTTGCAGTTTATGATGCTGTGTTACTGAGATGCGCACATGGATTGGACAAAGGCCTTAGGCAGTGTACTGAAATGTTCTTCACGCTCATGTAAAACTATGAGATAATGTCTATCAAAGTGAGCTAGCTTAGCCATTTCTCCTAAAGGATCTCCAGTATTTGCCGTAACCATCTAACAAACCCATGTATTTGTTGATCTGACCACATGCATATGAGTTTTGGTTAGTTAATATTATGCCCGGAGAGAGGTTTGGGAACTGAAGTGATGTTGTTCTAGCCATCTAACAAGATATCTGCACCATTTCAGTAAACAGAAGAAATTCTTGTTGTCTTTTATCGCGTTACTGTACATTTGCATATGTTCCAATGTTTTTTTTTCTTAATTAATATACCCTTAGTCCAAAGAAACAAAGCTTTAAAAACTTTCTTTGACTACCTAAGGCTTTTCCACAGTACTGTACGTGCTTACAGACAACGTGTGTGGATAAAATCCATCTGTTGGCAGTCTGTATTTGGTGCCACTGCATTTGTCTCCCTTCGATGAGTATTTCCGGTTGGTGCAGTGAAGACACCTTCTTGAGATCCCAGTTTTGCAGCAAGCGAGTAAAGAGCTGTGCTTCTTCCAGCCCAAAACAATTTCGGCATTGTCAATGGCAGAGAGGCTGTGCCTCATTCTAGGCCCTACATGGTCTCCTTGCAAGTCGGGAACTATCACACCTGCGGGGGTTTCTTGGTGTCCAAATCCTTCGTGATGACTGCGGCGCACTGCTTCATATGGTAGGAGCCTGCACCGGGGAACGGCACACCGAGGTGGCAAAGTCAACGCAATGGCATCCCCTAACAATTTCTTATTCTCAATCTAAATCTTAAACATTTACAGCATTTGGCAGACGCCCATAGCTAGAGCGACTTACATAAGTGCTAAACTAACCATTCAAATAAGATTAGAAACAATATGAAATGTAAGGGGATTCTGGTAACGTGAGTGATCAAGTTCAATGCTTTGTAGTAAGGTGATATATTTTTTGCTTTTTGCAAAGGCAACACAATCTGACTGCTGTGCTTGGTGCACATGACATTACGAAGAAAGAAAATACAGTCAGAATACCTGTGAAGTTTTACCACATCCACCCTGGGTACGACCGCAAAACTTTAGACAATGATATTATGCTCCTGCAGGTATGTAACCTAGCCAGCTTTTTCACGTTTGATGTGTAGATCAAATGTTTGTTAATTCTGCACTCTTACGTTGATAACAGTGGCAATTCAGCTGAGGTTTGGTGGAACGGGAATGTTTTTGACTGTAGCTGGAGACGGCCGTTGAGTGGAGTAGGATGATCCAGGAGATTGCAATCCCCAAGAAAGATCAGGAAGTCAAGGGTGGGTCTCTGTGCAGTGTGGCTGGTTGGGGGCAATCTGAAGATGGCGGACGTGGCAAGCCACGTCTAATGGAGGCCAACGTGACCACCGAATCGTACAGGGCTTGCAGAAGTGCATGGAAAACTATATCAAAACGAATGCTGTGTGCAGGGGGAAATAAAGATAAAAAGGGAATCTGTCAGGTATGTCAGGGATGCTGCCGACCAGGCCCCTGTACTGTGTTTTGGGGTCCCTCTAAAGTGCTGGTCCCTTTGACAGTTTGACTGAGAAAGTAGCTTTGCTGTATAATTCCAGTCATGAGGTGTGAGTCCTTCTTGTGATTTCCTCATTTCAGGGAGATTCTGGAGGTCCGTTGGTGTGTAAGAAGAAAGCCTTGGGGATCGTGTCATTCAACCAGCAAAAAAACTGCAACTCGCCCACAATACCCAATGTCTACACTCAAGTGTCCAAGTATTTACCATGGATCAAATGCATCATCAAAAGTATCTAACAAAGGGAGAGGATATGAGAGCAAAGCATTTGAATGGTGTAAACAACAGTAAACATGTGCTATAAGCCCATATAAAGCCATTGCGAAACCATCTCAGATAGTTTGTAGTTTAACTCCAAAACAGCACACAGCAGACTGGTGTTTATTACTCACAAAACCACTCGTTTGTAGCAGCGTCACGAACATCTCGCTTAATCATATTAAGTGATTTTTTTTTTATCAAGCAGAGGCCAAAATGCTGTGACCCTATACGTGTCACAGCCGTGGTGCATACTGCAGAACAGGGCGTGCTTGTCCTGTGCAATGCGAAACCAGCCTCGCTGACTAACAGCGGTCAGCCGTGCACATGCTAGATAACGGCCATGTTCTTAGTCAGCCTTTGTCCCATCACTAAATGTGACATGAAAATCATTTTCAAAATCAAAAAAACCTTTATTGGTGCCACCTCATCAAAAGGTGTATTTTGTCTGATCTGTATCTATCTTCGGCCTGCGAAATTTTCTCAGTGCTGCGCGTCCACGGGGCCAAGCTGCTGTGCATTGTACAAGGCTTGTAGCTGCAATACAAACACAGCTTTCTTACTTTGAGAGGAAGACATGATTGTCACTGTTTCGCTCTGTGTAATAAGACCACACAGCCGTCGGTGTGCTACGCGGAGGGTAATCATTGTCCTCCGACTTCTGCGCATTTTCTTACAGAGCAGCAGATCACGTAACAGTTAAGTGACTGGGAATTAGAGAATCAAATCACGATGTCCCCAAATGCAGCATTTAGCTCAAACTGCTTCTAGAAATTGTCAGATGTTGCTGAAATTTGTAAAATGGTATTGATTAAATGGAACTGAAAAGCAAATAAACTTTTTAATATCACTACATTGATCCTTTTTGTCATACAATATAGGGAAATGTATACACACACACACACACACATTACTCACTTAATATTTACTACACATACATTCAATATTCTTACAATACCTTCACCATTTGAGTACCTTTATTAGCAGGAAAATGTCACAGTTTTGATTTTGAGTTAAACCTCCTCCAGCAATTCATAACAGCGGAGAAAATTTGCAGCATTCTTTCGGCAATGGACATTAAATGCTGCTCTGTTTCATGGGATAAAACAGTTAATTAGTGCATTTAAAGTTAAAGGACGGCCTAGAATTTGACTCTGCCATCACCACACAACCAGTTAATAGGATGTCAAACATGCCCTGTCACATACTCTTTTCATGTTATAAAGGAACATGTTTTATTTGACTTAAATTTTCATTTATAATTGTTCACTCAATTTTCCAATGCTTAGCAAGAATAAAAAAACACTGTTTTAAACAGTTTATGAAATAAATGGTAAAAACCTGTGGAGCTGAAAAACTTTTGACTGGTAGTGTGTGTATGTGTGTGTGTATGAACCAGACTTCCCTTCCCTGTATCATTGTTATATGGAAACATCTATTAATTACAATTGGTTAATTACGCCACACCCATTTCTGCCACAGGTGCTCAATAAAGCTCAAACCAATGCAATGTCAATCAACCGACAGTGGCAGCAGAACGGGTAGTTCTACAGCAGAAATCAGTGACCTTCCGCTTTGCTCAAATGTAGGATCCTTCCAACAATCAGTTCACCAAATTTCTGCCCTGTTAGCGCTGCCGTGGTGAACATCAATACCTAATCTGAATGGCGGCAAATCCCATCAGCAGTGTTACAACATCTAACAGAAGACCTTCCCATCAGAGACAGAGATATCACAGCAACAAAGGGTGGACCAACATCATATTAATATCCTGGTTCTGGAACAAAATGTTGGATAAGCTGGTGTCCCCGTAAACCACATTGTATATTATGATTATTAATATGATCCTGTGGCAAAAACGTGAACCTTCTGGCAGGGAGGAGGGAGGGACCAAAAATGAGGACGGGTTGAGAAACGCTGCTTCAGCCACATGAGTAATACTTTCATCTTGGGGCCCTTGAGCAAAGCCCTTAACCCCAACTGCTTCAAGGGCCCGGCACTTGGACTCAAAAACTTGGTCCCACCTTAACCCCCCCAATCGCTCAAAATATATGCAACCTTGGATAGAAGCGCCTACTTCAGAAATAAAAATGTAACCTTGTGAGAAATTGACGCGTAGAAAGCCACGTAAATAACCCGAAGCTTCCGGTTTGAGCTACAGAAAACGCTGCTTCAAAGACTGGCTTTAGAGCGACATGTGGAAAATTTAAGAGACCACAGCACAATTTTTTGTTTCACTCATTTCTCAATTTAGGGGTTTGTGCACGAGCATATTACACCAATTTTAGCCCCGCTTCACTGGCCGCCTGTCCAGTTTCGAATCCGTTTTAAAATTCTTTTATTTGTATTTAAGTGCCTTGGCTGCGCCCCTCCATATGTAGCAGAACTCCATCTCGATCACTTAGATCAGCAGACCGGCTGCTTCTATCCGTACCAAAGGCAAATCGTAAACTAAGGGGCGATAGAGCTTTTGCGGTAGCAGCACCAAAACTCTGGAATGATTTGCCATTGCTTGTGAGGGAAGCTCCATCTCTTCTTGTTTTTCAACGTTGCTTAAAAACCCATTTTTACTCATTGGCTTTCGATCCAGTGTGCTGTGGTGCTTGTTTTTACAAGTGCTCTATAAATAAATTGGCATTGGTAATAATACATATTTTTGCAAACTCCAGCCTGGCTCATCTCTGCTTCTCATTAATGAAGGGCTTCTTCCTTGCTTTGTGGTACCTCAGTCCTGCTTCTAGGAGCCTGATACGAACTGTCCTAGCAGTGCACTTCACATCTGCACTTAATGTTTCCCACTCCTTTGGAAGGTCACTCGGTGTCATCCTATGTTTCATGAGAAACTGCTGGATAAGTTCACGGTCATCTCTGGCATTAGAATGTGGCTTTTGCCCTTTAACTGCGTGGTTTCTAGTCATTCCCAAGTGTCTCCTGTTTCTTGTTTACTGCTGTCTTAGAAATTTTTAACCTGGAAGCAGCCTGCTTCTCAGCATAACCTTCTGCCAGCAGAAACTAGGACTTAGGAATTCTGATTTGTTTAAAAATAGAGTGGACTTCCAACGGCTACAAGAAAATCATTCTCCAAGGAATCCTGTAGGGTACTTGTACCCCCACCTTTGACATCAGCCTCCGCTGCATTTCTCTGATCAAGCGTAACTCTGAATGAACCTCATCTTTTCACTGACTGGGAAGAATGCAGCCAAATTCAGTGTGTGACTCAGCAGGTCAGGATGCGGCACCTATGATCGTAAGGTCGCCCGTTCGAATTCCTGGGCCGGCAGAGTGACGTCACCCTTAACCTCCAATTGCTCATGTGAACATGTGAAACACTGACACAGGAAACCGCATAAATAACCGCACCTTCCCGTTACATAAAATGCTGCTTCAAACCCTGGTTTTAGAGTAGACGCTTCGTAACGGCATGTCTTCCGTACGCTTTGTTCTGCTCTCTGTTCTCCTGCCTACTCTGGTGCATTCTGGTAAGTCCCTCATCCCCTTATTTACGTACCAGCAGGTACGGAGTTGCGCATGACTCTAAAACCCTAACCTTGACCTTTTTAAGACTCCTCCGGGGGAGGAATCATCAATGGAAAGAAAGCAGCGAAGAATTCTCTACAGTACATGGCCTCCATGCAGCTGGATGGAAAACATTATTGTGGAGGATTTTTAATTTCAGAAAAATTCATATTGTCTGCAGCTCACTGTGAAAAAACGTGAGTCACCTTCCCAAAATGCTGCAATAGGCTGATTCTTTGTATGGCGACCTAACATGTTGTTCACTTTATACAGGGGCAACGTAAGTGTACTTCTGGGTACTCATAATATAAAATCAAACCAGGGGCTCAGGTTCGGTGTAGTTAAAACCTACAAACCTACAGGCTATAAAGATGCTGGTTCTGGTAATGACATCATGCTTCTGCAGGTAAGATGCAGTTTATTATTATTAAAAAGAATAAATATCCTAATGACTATGTTTAGATACATCGATTAAAGTTTTATTTCAGTTCATATTCCTAAAAATGAAAAAACAATTAAAGTGGGATTAGTTACACATATATTGAGCGAAATTATTTTTTTTTCCCCTGGTCTCTTTAGTGTTCTTGAGCTCGACACGTGGCTGACTGTTAATTAGACTATTTAATGGGTTTCCTTTTCTATTCTTTTGTGACTCAAGTTGTCGAAACCTGTCAAATACAGCAAAACGATTAAACCCGTGGCAATCCCGACGACAGACAACACGATAAAAGCAAACACTGCGTGCCACGTTGCTGGTTGGGGCTCAGTGAAAATGCGAGGAGAGACCGCTGACATTCTTCAAGTTGTAGAAATTTCCACTATTGATGTGAACGAGTGTCGGAAACTATGGAGACCTCACCTTAAAGAACTTCCAGCCAAAATAATCTGCGCCGGTGGATACGGGACCAAGAGCGGAGCTTGCCAGGTCTGTGTCTGTCGCGGGGCAGCTCCAGGAGAGGATTCTGGGTATAATCACACAAAAAAAAAATGCCCAGATCATTTGCCTGCATTTCTAAATGAACTCAATGCACAAGAAACAGAGATTTGAAATGTGCTTAAATGCCTCAGATTAATTTTTACTTTTTCTTCTGCAGGGGGACTCAGGGGGGCCCTTGGTGTGCAACAGCATGGCCCGGGGCATCGTCTCATTCAACTTCCATAAAAACTGTGACTACCCAAACGTGCCCAACGTTTATACCAATATCTCCAAGTTCTTACCCTGGATAAGAAAAACAATTAAAAATGTTTCATAGTCTGACAATTTCATTTCAGGTATTTTCAGGTATACATACAAATATTGCATTCATTTTATATTCTACAGACAGCATGAATTTATGCAACTAATTGAGAAAGTATGTCTTTTAAGTGAGTAAATGATTAATTTAGCTTACTACTCTCTGAAAATGATGAAGATGTTTGAGACAATATTAATGTACATATTTTATAATGTTAAAAACTGCAAGAGTAAAACTATATACTATAAAATGAAGCTGCATTTGTTTTATTGACTGGTACATCTCATATCTTTGTTAATTGCATGGGACACATGCATACAGGTGCACTCATACAGCATAAACTGTCCATCAGCTTGGATGAAGGATGCAAAGTCAGGTTTTATGAATATTCATAGGTATCACCTATGGGCATTGTTTAAAGCAAAGCAAAATGGTACACCACAAAACACTAAGTTACATTATCTAGGCACACAGCAATAGGTGGAATTATAACAGAAAGCTATAAAAAGATGGTAGCAACATTTTTAAATGTTCTGTATTTTATAATGCATAAAACTAGAACAGAAAAATAAGTATATGCTTTATATCAGGAGATAAAAAAAGCTCTTAAAACTGATGATTACAGTCTATCCATCTCTTTCCTGTAATTTCTCGTCCTGTCCTGGGTCAAGGGGGGTCCGGAACCTGTCCCAAAGGATATGGGCCCAAGGCAGGTAACAACCCAGGATGGGCCGCCAACCCATCGCAGGGCACACTCACACACCAGTCACTCACACATGCAAAGCTATGGGTAGTCATCCATCCATCCATTTTCCAAACCGCTTATCCTTCTGGGTCGCGGGGGGTCCGGAGCCTATCCTGGAAGCAATGGG
>JAODJX010000035.1:5655715-5667320 GCA_026776945.1 Isichthys henryi | reverse complement strand
ACATCGCCACCCCACCCCCCCCCCCCCCCAAACACACCCCCATTCCATTCCTCCTTCCTCAGCTTGCAATAATTCAGACTGTCAGGATGAGAGGCACGCATTTCAGTAATATTTTAGGCCAGTGCGGCTGATGTCACTTTGGCAGGGTTTGGCGATTCTCCCGCCGTCCAGTTCAGTGTTTAGTCTGTTGTGTTGATGTCACCATAATAGAAGCAAGTTTATAGTATGAAGTAAGAAAGAATAGTAAGAATGAACAGGTTGAACTTAAGTCTTAAGAATTGTGTAATTTCCCAACCATGTTTACTTGCCTGGTGCGTTAAACGGTCTCTTTAAAAACAACAACAAAAAAAGTATAACTTTTTCACTTTTACTGGTTTCATGTACACATTATATATACAAGTTGAGTACAAATTGAGTGCTAGAGTTCATTTACTTGTATCCAGAAACAAGAAATCATACAACTAAACCACTGCTTATGAAGACTGAGGCACAGTCCCAACTGCAAGAAACTAGTACACATTAAAAAGTATATTTTTAGCGGTTAAACAAGTTCTAACTTGGACGCTTGTAAGACTGCCATGCTCTATTCCATTATGTGTCCCATTTATGTTATAATTTCCAGTTAAATAATTGTGAAATTGTGAGTTAAGTATATTTCTTAATTGTGTAATTATGTCGCACAGATTAAGGATCAGATTAGGCAGACAGTGGTCATAAGCCAACAGCCTGACTCCTCATCTGCCAGCCTTTTTCGGTGTGGGCATCAAGCCACATAAATTTCATTTTCCGTGGTATACAGAAATAGTTTTCATGTCTTTGTGCGAAGGGTCTCTCTCTGTCTCTGTAAAAAAAAAAAAATAGTCTCCTTACCTGCCATTTAAAAAGTGATCGTTTAATAATGGCATCCTGCAATGCGATTCCCTCAAGTTTATGTATAAAAAGGGTGGTTTGATAGTCTAATTGGTGAGGTCAGTATAATTGGATGTTATGCAGTGGTAAGATAGAGAGAAAGCCTGCCACCTCATATTGGGAGCCCAACCACTATGGAAGCGATTAAATCTAATATTCAGCACCTGGCAGTGATTACCTCACAAAGCAAGTTCCAATGAAAGCAACAGAAGACAGCGAAGCAAGCGACCACAGGCCTGCATGATGTTTAAATCTGGGCTTTTATGCTCCCCAAAACAGCCTTTCCAACTGTAAGCATGGATGTGCATGTATGTGCAATCTTAAGCACACATGTAGCCACCGGAAAAAAACTGCAAACGGGTGGTACAGGAACAGAGCTACAGCATAATGTATCTGTGACGAGGGATGGAGTAGCTCTCATAGAAACTCATATATTAATCTCTAAGACACGAATCATAGGTTTGGTTATTTATCATAGCACATAAACCATGCCAGAACTGAATCAACGCATGTGACTATTCACAGTTAAGAGAACAGAGTTTTTTCAGGATAGTCGGTCCTCATTCACAAGTTCACGTGCTTAGATGATGACCCTCTGAGGAACAGCCATCTAAGATCTCCGCTAAATTCCGACGGTAACCAAGAGACGGTCGTGATGCTGTGACTGTCGGTAATTCTCCTCTGATTTGCCAGACGTATTCCTGGCTGAGACAAATGTTTCCTATTCCTCTTCATTACGGGAAGCTTTTTCAAATGTCCACTGGAGAATTCTGTATCTCAGTCCTGGGTCTCATGGCACACTGTCCACTGAACTCCTCAGTCTGCCTGAACTATAGTTTTCAGATTATAATTGAATGTATCGCATTATTCAAACAAAAGAGTAGCTTGAACACTTTCATAATAGAAAATAAAACAATTGCAATCAAGTAAAACAATCGAAATATTTAAGTTTCAATTATTTGACATTTGTACTCAAAACAGAATTTATTTAAAAAAAAAAAGTTTTTAAATGAGTTCATCCTTTAGTCAAATGTTCAAGGATTATAAAAGAATAAGGTATGTGGGAAATTAAATAATAATTATTATTAATTTAATATTATTTTTCAAACTATTCGTTTGTTTTAGCGCAGCTGGAAAATAACGCTTTCAATGTTAATGTGCTTTTAAAAAGTCTTTAATGCTTAGGATATGAGCTGGACCTAAACACTGTTAGTCTTCAACGGTGTTAGAAGCTCTGAAAACTTGCTGAGGAAAAGTGGAGAATGACGCTGGCTGCGGATTTGGGAGCAGAGAAAATCGTGTGAAGACTTAATGATGTTGGAGCAGAGTATCCAATCATCTCATCCAGGGTGCACAGCAGGCCTGTGCCCTGTGCATTCTGGGATACATGTTCCAGGTCTCCCTCTGTCACCCTGACCAGGATAAGCAGTTAAAAAGATGCCCACTGTGTGGCTTGGATAGACAGCCTGCTTTGATAGGGCAGCGGTTATAGGTCCGCAGTGTGTGGTTTCGGGTCCTCAAGAAAGTAATTATGTATCTTTGACCTCCCGCACCCCCAAACGGGGGCTGTGATCAGAATATCGCTGGTTTGAGGCCCAGCCTTGGCAGAACAGTCACTTGTCTGTGGGCCCTTGAGCAAAGCCCTTAACCCCCAGCTTCAAGGATGCTGCATGTTTTCTAACCCTGTGCTGTGACACCCCAAGCTTCATGCTTTTTTGAATACATGTGTGTGTATCTTTCAACAAATCGAAGATGAGTTAAGTCCCAAGAAGCTCCTGTAGTGCAACAAATAGATCATTATGTTAGCAATGAGAAGGTTGTAGGTTCAAATCCCAGGAACCACATATAAATGAACCATAATCTGTCCTTCCACTTTATGTTGCTTTGGGAGCAACATGTCTGATAAACGAATTTATGTATTTGTGCAAATGATGAATAAAGTATTACTTCACAATCTCCTGGCTTTGGAGAAGCAGGATTAATAGTGAAATTGTTTCGATTCCCTTTTCAGCTCTATTGGTTAATACTCTGCAGATTGCATGGTGGCTCAGTGAGTACCAGTGTGGCCTCATACCCTCAGGGCTGTTGGTTGGGTTCCAGCCCTGGTTCCATGTGCATGGGGCTCGCATGTTCTTCCCATGTTCTCCTGGGTTTCCTTCATCCGAGCCGCTGCCAATATAAATGAACTGCCACAGACCTGTAACTTGCTCAAGGGACTCCAAACCACATATAACCTATGTAAAGGCTATTAACAGACAGAGGTCAAGGATAATACATTGCTTTGAGTGAAAGGCCATGCCTTTTAGTCTGCTGCAGGATTATGATGAGAAGTCTGCTGCACTGATCTACATTTCCTGTTAGTATGACTGCCACATAACCTTCATAGGGTGCTTCAGCTGATCTATGGGGCTGTGAGGCTATGATCTATGTAGGTGCACATGGGGAGGGCGCAAAGCACAGTGCTTGCTCTGAACAGTTTGGTAGCGAGGAGAAATGATTCTTGGTTGCCATTGGACAGTTCAACTGATTAATTTTTCCACTATAGCTCGCGGGGTTTAGTCTGTTTTAAGGCCTCTGTGAGCGTGATCAGAAGGTCGCCAGTTTGAATTCTGTGCTGGGTAGAGACTCAATATCTCCCTTGGGCCCTTGAGAAAGGTCCTTGTTTTTTAAAACGGACAGCAGGATGGGGCATGCGGAAAAACACATACCTGTACTTGTACAAACATCAAATAAAGCTTAATTTCGTAAGGATACGTACCTTATTTCATTATATGTGTGAACCCCTGTGAGCTCTTTTTTCCTGCATACAATTCTGAACGGAGTATTTGTGGTCTGCAACTTCACAGCCCTCTCTAAGGTTCTGCTCACCTTCCCCCCTCTTCCTGCACTGCTCCCCATGACCCATCTCACACCTCCTGCAGTCTATAACTGACGCTCCGTGTGTGAAGAAGGTCGGGAGTTCATGCCTGGCTCTGTGCCGCCCTCCATTGTGAAGGGGCTTGTGGTTTTATAATTGCTCTGCAGGTCAAGCGCAGTACAGCGGTGGCCCTGTAAATTCAGGATGGGCTTGGCCACGCATTCAATGCTGAAGCCCTTCCTAATTGTTAGTCCTTCGCTGCTTTTCTGTCCCCTTTATGCAGGGCAGTAACACAAAACCCACAGCCCTTTTTATTGTCTCTGCTCTGTCCTAATTTTTCACTTGATTACTTTCGAAGATAAGTTATTCCTCGGAGATTTTCCTAAGTGGGCTCCGCAGAAGGAAATGTGCTTTGACGTCAACAAAAAAACGAACAATTTAATGACGACTCCTGTCTCAAAGTGAGACGTATTTACCCTACCCCGGTATCGCATGGCTTCTAGATCTCCGTCAGACCTTGGGTCGCAGCCACCGGAGTACTAAAAAAATAAAAGCCGTTGTTGAATCGACCTTAGCCTGAAAGAATTCTGCGAACATTCAAAAGTGGAACACTGAGAATTCTGGGAGGGGAAAAATAGCGCGGGGCCAGATGTGGAAGCTGGATTCATGCCGGAACAGGCCCCGTTATTCTACAAGCTCATTGCAACTGTACCGTGCAGAGAAAGCAGACTTCAAAGCGGCGAGGGGGGGGGGGATTGCGGAAGGTGTTTAGAGAAAGCTTAGTTACTTATAAGCTTCGGTTATTCCCAAATGCTTTCATAAATAATGGACTGTATGACTGCCTCCATCAAAAAAACAACAAAAAAATGAGAGCATAGCACAGTTATCCTCAACAATCATTCATTCTGAACAATTTCTTTCTCATTGTATGATAATTTGTGTAATTTGGGGCGATGGCATAACTGTGAATTAGTGTGCATAATAGGGCAATTTATTTATCCTTTTTAGGGCAATATTGTCACATACGCATTTATCTTTCCCTGCACTCGTACCGCTCAGTCTCTCTTAAACAACAGATCACTAAATGTACTCTACATTAATAACTGGGTCCAATAAAAGAGGCCGGTATCCATGATCCATCAAAAATCAGATGTTGCCTTCTGACAGGTGTTTGTTTGAATATTCAGCTGCATGATAGTGGGCTACAGATGGCCGACAGATTGTATCTTTGGCATAGCCGTGGTTTATCTTTGACTTACAGGAAACTGGCCTCAACTCCGTGAACCCACTGCTATGAAATGTCACTAGCATAATACCGTTTTTGCATTTCAGTCATTTGGATATCAGTAGACTACTGTCCGGCTTGTAATGGTGTTTGATCACCTACCCTCATCAATATATGATTATCAACAAAATTTTAACAAACACTGGGGTGTTTTTACAGATGTGGCACATAATCTGCATTTCTGAATGTTTGCTATTTGAACTGATAGGCATCTGTTTTAAATACTATAAAATATTTGTATTAAAAATACGATTACACATTAGTCATTATCAAGTATTGAAGAAGCTTTGATGTCTGGTGTTAAACGCTCACTTAATTTGTACATCACCGCTTTCTAATCGATCGCTGTCATTTTGTAAGACATAAATATTGACTTATTTAATACACTTGTTTTACATTAGCGGATTGGTGCTGCGATAACAAATGTCCTGTCTGTGACATACCTGCAGTTATGATTTTGGCATAAATTCTTTTCATACTCTGATAAGCAGCTAAAGCAGTTACAAGCAGTTCTGTTGAGTCCTTGCCTGAACTGTACTGCAAAAGATCATAGATATTTTCATAAATCTATCACATAGAGTCAATAACCCACTAAAATTCAATTGCATCTGGTATTTCTAAACACATTCTTCTGCATGTCAAATTTCTTTCAGTCTCTGTTCAGCTGTACTGCTCCTAAATAAAAAGTGCATATTGTCTGTGCTGTTTTTATTATAGTGTAATACTTAAAGCCTGTTTCGTTTAAGACACACATTTTTGTTTCAGAAATGTTTGCCTGTTAGCTTTGGATACTGGTAGTGAAAAATCCAAATACAAACCGAATACCTTCACTTACTGGTAAAGGAATTGATTTTTGGAACTACGTCAAACCTTCCATGCTGAGTTTACCCCTTAAAATGCGTAACTGCTTTGGTCAGAATATATATCTTTTTCAGTTCAAGTTTTAATAAAGTTTGGTGAAATATTTTGAACAAAATTAAATTAAGGGTCATTTGCGTACCACTAGTTAAAAGTGTTATTGAATTGTATGTATCATGTAAGTCTGTGCTATTATTTAAAATCGATGAGAGAGGTGATTTTTTTTCCCACCCTGTGCGTTTATTCCACTCATTACCGTTATGAATAAGAAGTCATGGAAACTGCACAGGCAGTAACTGTCATGCCCGGCTCGTCCGATCCTCGTGTGTGCCACGCCCCCTGATTATCCACGTGTGCTTCCCCGATCGTGCCCAGCTGTGTCCGATTATTTTCACCCAGTCTTGTCTATTTGAGTCCACGTCTTGCCCTGGTTTTTGTCCGGCATTGATGTTAGTTTGGTTGTGTGATTCTATCCCGTCCGCAGCCCTAATAAATTCCCATTTTTCCCGACGTGCGGCTACCTGCCTCGTCTTTGCCTGCCTGCCAGCCAGCCCGCCCGTCGCGTAAATTCTGTTATCGATAATATAGCATCACTCCAAGTTTATGACTGTATCTTTCATATTTATATTACATTGGTATTGTACCTCGCCCAGTGTGAATCAAAAATTTGTCTTCCCCTATTACCTGAAAAGTAGATATACAAGAAAATTGGTAACACTTTACTTGAAGGGGCACAAATAATGTAGTAGTACACTATTACTTAATGTATTAACTAACCAGTAACTAAGTGCTAGTTACATACTGATCCCATGTTCGTTCATCATTTATCAGTCATAACGGTTCCTGTATCCTGTACAGTTACTGTATTTGATCAAGATTTGTACCTGAGTAGGATCTGAGTTACTAAATTTCAGAAAATCGTAAAAAGATGTCCACAAAATGTCAGGTTTTGTTTTGATGAGTGCAGGGGTAACTGACAGCCATGCCTTCAAGCTTGTAGCAGACTAAAGCCTTTAGCATGTTGTCCTGAAGTCCTTGAGTCCTCAGCTGTAAATCGTGATATATTGAGAATGAACTTCAAGTTCAAGCAGATAGAAATGTGAGCAGCGTATCAAAGTTCTACACTGCGCTACCTCCCTGCAACGGTAGCTGCCATGATTCTTCTCCAAAGCCACAGTGCTGCAGTGCTCAGCATTTTGCTTACGGAGGCAAAGGCGTGGTGCACACATAACTGCTCAACCATCCCTTCCTGCATCCATGCTAAAAAAAATAGCCACAGGTTGCGTTTGACAGCCCAGCGTGTATTTCCATGGATGCATCTCTGATGGATTTAATGTGAAGGAAATAAAGTGAGACTTTAATTTGTTGCTAGCTTCACAGCTTAGTCTTCATTTTGGTTCCTTCTCAATTCTTCAGTAATTCCTAGAGTTCTGGCTTGTGTCTTATCCATCCCCAAGGACCTCTCACAATTACCCAGGCTGAAGAGGTGAATGACAGGCTAGCAATGTAGGGTTGGAGTCTCTGCTGGTATTGGTTGATGTTCAAAGACATTGTTCCGAAAGAGCATAGTTAAGTGCTTGCATGATCCATTTCGCTTTTGGGACTTATGACCACTATGACGTAATTGAAATTGAGTTTCTCTATCCTTATTAAAGGTTAGTATCCTAAATCTAAGTCCAAGTATGAACAATGATAATAATGTTAAAATTCGGTTCTTTAAGCAATGTTGAAATTGGGAACAATGTTTTGGGAGAATTTAATTGAGATTCTGTTACTGCAGCACTTCAATGAAATAATATAAATACTTTTTTGTGGTCCTGACAGAGGGTCAATATAAAACAGACACTTTAACAATCGTACTTTGACAAATTCACTTTGAACACATCTGATCTGTAACCACATTTAACAACTGGTGTATGAATATCATCCAAGTGCTTGTTTTCACCTCAATAATACGGTGAAAACTAATGAATCAACTAAATATTTTCACGTGGAAAGTAAACTTGCAGATTCTATAGTAATGTGTGGCATTGGTTCACTTCTACCTACCAACAGGCACTGGTGAGTGTCGGGTTTAAAAAAAAGCGGTGTTTATTTTTTATTAGATTGCGTTATATGAGAGGATTTTCATCATTTAACCTGATTCCTGCCAGGCCTCGTTCCACTCTTTGATTTTAATCTCAACAGGTGGTTTGAGCTAAAATGGCTGAAAATCCAGCTGGCCAACTATGATTTTGCATGCTATCTTGTTTATACAGATCAACCAAATCATTAACATATAATCCAGAGTGAAAACAATTGAATAAGACTCCGAGGCTTCGGCTGTCTGAACACGCTCTCTCCAGATTCGGAGTTCCAGTGTCCAGTGGTGCCTTTCATGGGAAAATGCAGGTCATGATTTGTTAGCCTTGCCGTGTAACAAGACGAAAGTTCACTACAAACAAGTTCACGGCTGCGATGAAAAGACCAGGCTGTACATTCCGGTCTGATGAACACGCTTCTCTATGCATCTGAGCCAGTGACAGACAATATTATTTCAATATTTAATATTTTTTGGTACATTTTTCTATCAAACTCACCTCTTAATTTTTACATTTCCCCTTATAAATACTGAGAGACGTTCGACGCCATTAGTTACTGTTTATATGACTTGAGGAAAGTTTCGAGAGTGTTTTATTGAGCAGGAGAAAGACAGAATAAAAACAGCTGAGAGATGGTAATGGCGAAGACCGGGATGACGTCCGGCGATCCGGTTGGCTGGCCAGCAAGTACGCAGTCCGCCCAAGCCGTGTGGCACATGGCTCAAATATACAGATGGAGCGAGGTGCAAGGAGACGAGGCCAACATCAACAGACTTGGGCGGTTGCCTGATCTCCTGGATTCTGTACACTGAAGGCTACACTTTCCACTAAGGGGTGGGGGGGGGTGGAGGGAGCCAGGGGGACTGCCTCTCCACCCTCACTGTCTGGAAAATGCCGGGTGATTCAGAGGAGGGGTCGGGGCCGAGACAGACCCCGTATTATTGCTACAGGCACGCAGCTGTGCATTAGCAGCCTGTCTCGTAACGGCGAGTCACCGTGTGCCGGTGGTGTCCACGGGCTGTCTCTGTAATGCTCAGGTTGTTAAAGGGGGCACAACGGACACAATGGAAGTGGGTCTGAGTCGTGTTTTCAAATGCACACCAACACGCAGAAAAGGGCTGGCTGAAGAAAAGAACTGGGGAATCAGCCCAACTTCATCCAGATGTGGGCTTCCAGACATGGAGCCAAAACTCCCTGGCAGCAGCGTCTACGCTCCCTGGAGACTGAACGCATAATAGCACAACTGTTTCTGTCTGCAGGTAGCCCCCCCCCACACCCCTCCCCCAATTTTATAGATGCTACAAGAAGTAAGGAGCTTGCCTCAGTGCCTTCCGTGGGGGGGGCTTTAAAACTATTGACGTGCACATTCATGGCCCTCGGCGTCCAATCCCCTTCTCACACCACGTCGTAACAATCATCTGTAGATATTAACAATTGCTTTACACAGCCCACCCCCACACCCACACCCACACCATGCACAGACCCCCCCTCTGCCCCAACTGAGGTGAGACAGGAGGTTATTTTCTTAACCCTGTAACAAGACAAATAGAACTCCCAGGGAAATGGATCCGGGCCAAATTTGTTTTTTAATTCAAAGAGGACTGCCTTGGAGGGGTGTCTGACCCCCCCTACCCCTCCCAACGTCAAGGGAGTGCCTCGAAGTAGTGAAGCATAACCAGCTTTTTACCGGGGTTTTCTTCAAGCTTGTCCGAGAACATTTGTCTGCGAAATTCTTCATTTATTAGCCTGAGAATTTTTCTTTGTTTTTTTCTTTGCTATTTTAAAATCATCTTGACTCGAGATGAATCACTTGGTTTCAAGTCTTTTCTTCTTCTCGTGGTTTTTTTTTCTCACCCTCGATGGATCGCCCTGTTGCATGCTGGGAGATACTTTGGGAATTGCAGATTTTCCTTATAAAATCAGCTCTCGCAAGACAGCGTCGTGTTAATACAGAAATGACAATAAGTTACTATTGAATTAACCAGTGCTTAAACAATCAAAGAGGATAGAATTATCAAAGGCTTTTTTCTTCTGCTGGACCGGTTACAAAACACCTCGCTGTTCGTTCTGCTTTTTTGTAATGCATAGCTAGTCATGAAGAAAAAACTGTAGACTTTTGAAGGATTTCAAGAAAACAACATTCTGAAACAGTCGACTAAAGCTTGCTCAAGGTGCAGGCCATCTGCCTGCCGCTCTCCTCCGCCTGCTCACTGCTACCGCATAAACACCAGCTGCAGGCAGCCTTGCTCAGTGAAATCACGCAAGCAGATCACTCCTGTGGATCAGCTCAAACTTGCCGTCCGAACACATTGCCAAGGATCCACCGCATCTGCAGTGCCGTGGAATAGCATCGCTAAAACAAAACAAACATCTATGTTTCACAAAACAAACATCTACATTTCAGCCAGATGATATTTTGAAGCTATTAACTCTATAACAAAAATAAATGAAAAGAAACTCCCTACGACTGTAGGTCACCATCTACAGATATGCCTTGGGTGTCGTGTCATTTGATAGTTCCAAATATGCACAAGGACAAAAAAGTTCTATTTTGAGAAGCGAATACCTGGAATGGGCTCACAGACTGTCTAGGCTACATGATGTTGTGAATGGTGGATTGATACTACAGGATTATGAACCCTCCCATCAAACAAACAGGGACACTCTGCTGAAGGAGCCTTTGTTGTCTTCCAAATGTCAGCAAGATCACAGAAGCTCCTCTCCCAGACACCAAAGGAAGCACAAGTTCCCCATTAGTGCTCTCCTTGCACGCCAAATAACGGTGAGCGGTGGCGTGAGCGATCGGGGATGTTCACTATGGTGGCTTTACAGACGTTTTTTGCTTGTTTGTTTTGTGAGTGATAGGTTAAATGAGTATATTGAATAGTGATTGGTAAAATGACGTTTGGACCTTCTCAAGGTTACTACTGGGAAGACGTGAGGGAAAGACCTTGATACCTTACAGCAAGAAGGCACAGATGTACATATAATCCATACATCTCTCAACCATCTGTAGAGTACAGGGTTAAACCCCCCTTCTCATAACTGAACTATTATCCAGATCTATATAATGTACAGTATTATTTTATATGTCAATAACATTTCTTATAGGGAGTAATATTTTAGACTCGATAGTTGCTTTTATCACTCTTGATTATACACCTATCATTAAAATTAGTGGCATTTTTTCGCTTGCAAATGTTGCACATTTTGTACATTTAAATAACAAACGTGGGTAAAATCGCAAAGGAGAATGGGGGTGCAGGTTATCCCTCGTGTGACTCCTAAATGCTTGTTGGTTGGATTTTTAGCGTTTCGTTGCTGAAAAGTATTTTTCTTCTTCGCCTTTCAGGGCCTTTGTTTGTTTTTTCCTCTGTATTCTATTCAGCTTCCCTTTCCTCAAGCTGAAAGTCTTTAGCGAGAACATTGCTTTGACAGGTGAAGATCAGCTCGAGCCATCGCCAATGGCAACCGCGTGAGACTGGAGGGGAAGGTCGCACCAGGGTCATCGGCAGCTCAGTTACCCTATACCTAAGCAATAACATGCCTGGGGGGGGGGGGGGGGGGGGGGGGGGGGGGGGGGGGGGGGGGGGGGGGGGGGGGGGGGGGGGGGGG
>JAODJX010000035.1:5616391-5640204 GCA_026776945.1 Isichthys henryi | reverse complement strand
CCCCCCCCCGGTGCGGGGCCGCTGGGGGGGGGGGGGGGTGGGGGGGGGGGGGTGGGGGCTTTAGATCACTCTCGGCCTTTGAGAAGAGGTGGGGGGAGACGCCGGGGCGGTGGGGGGCTTACCTTCCACATTTTTAAGTATAGCTTTTTTAGATAATTAGGGAACATAAATATGCACCATAGAATTCACTTATTCATTTTTACTGTGCCGTTTAAATAGTAATGGGGAAAAAGCAGTAACTCAGTGCAAAGCCAATCGTATCGGATTATAGGGCAGATGCTAAACTAAGTGCAGTGGGGAAAACATGGGTAGTTATTTGATGGAATTCAGCCCCTTTTCACCTTTCTGTACTATGCAGGAATCTAATTACAACACATGTGCAACAGCCACAATGCAGCTGTAATGATAAGTGATGTCTTTCACAGAAAAGTCGAATTTGCAGAATATGTGTAACTTAGTGTCAAATGTAAAATATTGTAGTACTGCTCAGAATCTTCGATATAATCAAATTCCTTTCTGATCTGTTGAACTTTTTCGAGCAAAAGCCATTATATTCCCTTCAGACTCTCTAAGATAATATTTCCTCTGTTAAGATTAGGGGATGCAATATTAACTGATGTAGCTGGAACCTAGATATAAACCTGATCTTGATTATTTTTTTTTTGTCTATTGGCAATTTCCATGTTATTATAAATTCCTATTTGTGCCTAGATTTTCACATTTGGTCAGATCTTTTTACGGGTGTTGCACAGAGGAGATCGAGATGTAGTGAAAGACGCTAAAGTCGGAGTTTATTTCATTTGTTCCGTGTGCCAGGTAATCAGCCTTCAGGCGTGACAAGTTGTCTCGTCTCTTAATAATCTAAATAAATAAATAGAGTAAATTGTTTGGAAAAGTCAGGATCGGCTCCATCCAGCACGATGACCTTTACCGAAGATCTCCATAAAATAGAGACACATTGTACTGGAAACAGATTTGAAATATTTTCTGAAAGACCAAGGTGTCACCGAACCATACTCATAGCCTTATTGTCCAAATGGGGAAAGTTTGGGACGATGTCAAATCTTCGAAGGAGAGACTTTCTTGCCAAAATCTGTCCAATGGACAGGCATAAAAATCATCCAGTAAGATGCAAAGAATTCTAGAACAACAAACAGGGTTCTGCCAGGCTCACTGACCCCTGTAGAGGTCAAAGATCGTGGCTCTAGAATCAGAAGGACAGTGTGCAAGAGAGAAACAACTGCTTACTGAAGACAGCAATAATGCTGGGCGAAAAAGCACATATGATCCTCAGCATTCCTCAATCAATGTTCTATGAGTCACGAGGGAAAATTGTTGGCTTACATTGTTGGCCCATTCTGTCTGGCAAAAACACAGCACTACATTCCACAGTGAGAACTTCATACCAATAGTCTGGAGGTGGTGGTGATGGTAGTGTCTTGGTTTGCGGATGTTTTGCCAGCACTGGATAACTTTACGTCATCGGAGGAACCATGATTTCCACTGTGCACCAGAGAATTTGGTCATTTGTGCGTCAAGCTCAAACTGAAATGCAACTGAATCATGCAGCGGGCATTGATCTGAAACACACCAGTATGACAGAATCAAAGAAAATAAGAGAAAATGGCCTAATCATTGTCCAGACATAATCCCATCTGAAATGCGCAAGCCCACAAATGTCCCTGAGCTAAAACAGCCCTGCATGAAGAAGAGATCCAACGTTCCAAGCCAAAGCTACTACAATAGAATAGAACAGAATAGAATAGAATAGAATTCCTTTATTTTATTGTCATTGCACAGGTTCAAGTACAATAAAATTTCAGTCTTCACATATCTCATCATATAGACAAGAGGGAAGCTTGGGGTTAAAGTAGGAGGTCGGATATTTATTCAGTGCCCTTGGAGCAGTTTTTGGGGATTTAGGCCCATGTTCATAGGCCCAACTATGATATGGCTACTCTGCTTGCCATGGGATTTGAGCCAGTGACCTCCTGGACACAGGCCCAAATTCCTAACCTGTATCTGGTTGCAGCCATCAGTGCCAAAGCAGATGTAACCGGTTATTGAGTTTGAGGGTGTGTGACTTTTTCGCACAACGTTTGAGTGTTGAAAAACTTAACTGAATTATTAACATTTAGGTTTCCGGTTCGAATCCGATCCTTGTCAGAATAGTCACATGTCTGTTGGGCCCCTAAGACAGACCCTTAACCCCCCTGAAATGCTCCAGGAGCCCCCGATAAAGGGCCTGACCCTGTGTTTGAACCTTAGCCTTCACTCTCACTGTATATATGTGTGTGTGTCTGATTCAAAGGAGAGCATTATGGGATATGTGGCAAGAAGCATTATGATGTCCCAATATTTATGGGCAGCGGTAGCTTAATGGTAAGGGAAGCGCACTTGTAATTGAAGGTACCACCCCCCAAGCACTGCTCCCCGGGCATTGAATTAGCTGCCCCCTGCTATGTCACGATGTCACATATGGGTTAAATACAGAGGACACATTCTGTTGTTGCGTCCTGTGGTGCGTCAACAATGACCACTGATCACCAAATTCTATACTCATCCTCGCACAAATGGCAAATAAAGAATCTTTTCATTTATGGTCTATTTCATCATTTTATTTAATTTTCAGTTTTTGGTTTGTAGCATCCACAATCTAAACAAGCAGAAGACCTTACAGTCGGTCCTGTGCAGGCCCCATAAATAAGACAGGCCTGTAGATTACTGAGGTGGGAATTGGGTGGATCGCTGCTTTTAAAAAGAAAACCTTCCTTCAGTCTTCCCCAGTACAGGGTCCCAGCAATCCTGGAGTTTCTCCCATATGGCACAATCCGGAAGGAGACCCGGGGTGGGATGTCAGTCCATTGCAGGGCGCAAACTCACACACAACACGCATGCGAAGGGGAACTCCAGCATGCAGCAAGCAGCCCAGGTTATTATGATAACTTGAACAGACCAATAAGAACAACAACACCAGCATAGACCCCTTGAAACCATCATTCCCGCTCAGAAGGTGTGACATGTGGGGGTGGGGGGGAGTACTTCTGTCACTCTTTTCATGCTGACCATCCCCAGAAAAATATTTGGAGAAAGAGTAAATAAATACAGAGATTTAACCAGATAATAAAACATTTGAAGAGCTTGAATATTCATATAGCACTTCAGAGCACACTAAAAGATTAAAAAAATAAATCCCAATCTGATATCGACGACTCAAATAGATCTCTTTTCAATATTAAGTCTACATATTTCCTAGAAAAATAATGTGAATTTTTTTCAGATATTCCAATTTCATCCATTCCATTTACAAAGTATGGTTTTTACTCATCTGAACCACAATCACAACGCCATGCCAGCCCCAGAGAAAAAGGTGAGACTCAAGCCGAGTGATGAAGGCCGACCTCGGATGGCGCTAAAGGTCTCTCCTTCATCCACACTCTCTCCTGCGCTTTACCCATCTCCCTTTATCTGCACAAAATGGGACCCTTGACCTTAAAGCTTAGGTTACCTTTCTCTGATGTTGTCAACATCCTGGCTGCTAATGAAGATCGGTGAGGAGAATGCAGAATGGTGCATTGTGGGACAGGTACACATGAGCACTGGCAAACACAACAAAGAATTATCAATAACTGAAGTTAGCCTATTAGCGTTATGGTCAGAGTTAGCCTCCTACTTTCTTTCCTTAGTTCTTGTGATTTTTGTCGCACATTCTTCTTTTCCCCCGCATAAATTCTTCACATGTTGCATCCACATTCAAGCACTTCTCAGTCAACCTTCCCATGACCCCTGACCTCTGTTAGACTGCTCACAGACCACCACATTGAGAGCTGCAGTCAATGTCATAAGCTGGTGTAGGGGAAGAGCTTTTAATACTGCCCACCTACATCAAGAGTCCAACAATGAAGCACATGTCCTACACAGAGGCACATGTGCATGTCGAGGGGGGGGGGTGGGCGGCCCGGCCCACCCCCACAGTGCATCGTCAGGCACCAATCAGAGCTTGTCAGCAGGATCCTTGAGGAGAGATGCTATCAGTGGGGCTTCTCAGCCTCTCACACCTTAAGGCCCCTTATCTCCTACAAGAGATAACAGCTAGCTGTGACCCAGCAAAAGGTGAACTGAGCAGTCAGCGCCCCGTGAGGTCGGGATGGACACACTTTGTAAGTGAAGTGCCTTGATTTCAGGCACCGAAATAAGTAACGCAGCGCTCATATTTACAAACAGTACTACAGATGACGCGGAGGACTCAGCTTTCCTTGAAACAAACTGCAAACCAAAACAAAAAAGAAAAAAAAAACATTCAAGATGTTCCATGTTTTTTTCCCACACAGGTCACTCTTTGTTTGTATCAAGTTGCGTTCAGAACCTCCCTCTGGATCTCAAGCCGCTTTTATGTCCTATCAGGATATTAAATGGGAGCCCACGCCCCCAAATGAAAGGCGATTGTTTTCCCGTATTTTTATGGAAGGTGAGGGCCTTCCTGGTTAATTGAAGACGGCGACCTGCTTTCAGGGGCAGAGCTGGCCGTGGTGTGATGAACCTAATAACAAAACAGGCTGTGCAGTGTGGGGCTGTATTCGCAGTGTTGGGATTTTAATGAGGAACATGTGGACCTGGCCAGATGTAGAGTCAGGAGAAACCCAACCCTGTCCTCTCTCTCCCTCTTTCTCCCACTCCTGCTAATTCATACTGCAGCGGCTTCCCCGTTGCTGCCTCCTTCTTTTGCTTATTGTCCAGCACTGTCTAGCTGCTTTCCGGCTCTTAACTCACGTCCCTCCGCTGATCCCTCGTTCTTGCTTTGGACTTATCTTGTTTTCCTTGCCACTCATCGTCGCACTTTCCCTCATCCCCTGCGCCTCTCCCTTTTCCCCCCTCGTCCGATGCCGTCCTGCAACCTTCGCCTCTCTCGCCGGCCTTGCACCCTTCCCCACTTTCCGCTTTGTCTCGTCTGACCGGCTCAGAGGTCGGTGGTTCCTTCTCACTGGCCCGGCATTCAGGCCCCGCTGTGAATCTGACGGCTAATTTTACCCGGCTGACCTCATTTTTCTATTGTGTTAGAACAAGCCATCCTGTGTCACTAGAAATCTACTGGTTTCTGATTTTTTGTTTTTTTTTTACCTGATGCATCCCAGCAATTTCCACAAGCCCCCTTGTTTTAAGCAAAGAGTATATGTGTATGCGGGGGCTTGCAATGTAATATGCTCCTAAGAAGGGGGGAGGAGGGGGAATAAAGGGATCATTCTCCAGCGTTCAGCCTCTACAAACACCACATAGGGGTATACTTTCATGCTAAGAATTCTTCTTGTCCACCTGGACCTATTAACTTAGTGCTTCAGTATGCCACGCTTGAACAATGTTTACAAGCATCAATGTCTCCCATTGTGATTCCTCTAGATGTTTATATGAAGTCTGTTACTACTATAATATCAGTCCTTGCTAAAATGTATCTATCAGTTGAATATAACCAGATTTATTTTGATCTGTGTTCAAAGGACCCAGTACAAAAATATCTTTTGTTATTCAAGATCGAAGATCTCCTAGAATACAGCCATTGGAAAACTATTTGTGCCACTGAGGAAATACAACTTTCTATCATTTAACCGTTTTTATCTCTGTAGGCAGTACTTGGAATGAATGACCGATATCAGCTTTGCGGCAGGTGAGTTGAGTGGTAGAGAAGCTAAAATCTATAGCATAATGTTATGTCCCTGACCTGTAACATAACAAAAGATACAACAGGTAACTTGTAAATAATTAAAACTTAATCCAATATAAGAGACACCTACCAAACTGAAGAGCAAATTTCTGAAATTCACTCAGTACATCTTTTGTTGTGTTTCAGATGAGACCACCAATGACATAAAGTCAAGCTTCCTCGTCATATGTTACAATATTGGAAAGCAAAACTCAGTCAGTCCTCAAGTGACCCAACAAAAATCTTTGTTAAATTTCCAAAACTCCCCGAGTGCACAGAAGTGTCCCATGAACTGAGTTTTGGAAATTTGCTCTTCAATTATAATATGAGTAATGACTCTGACTTTAAAAGAATAATCGAATAGTTCCAGTAGAATTGAACTGTCTTCATTTCCTGCTCTTACTCACTGCCCTGAAGTACAAGGTATAGCTTGTGTGAGGCTAAATCAGGGCCTGGACCAAACACTAATGGTCCTAAAGAAGGCTGCATGTGTGCAGAGCGGTTGCTGAATTGTGATCAGTTGAATGTTGACTGCACTGAACATTTTGCCTGTATTATTGTTGACTGAACTGCAAATTTCATTTGTGTGATTGTTGACTGCACTGAACATTTTGCCTGTATTATTATTGACTGAACTGCAAATTTCATTTGTGTGATTGTTGACTGAACTGAACGTTTTGTTTGCGCGACTGTTGGCTCCTCACAATGTTTCATTTGTGTGATTGTTGACCGCACTGAACGTTTTGTTTGCGCGACTGTTGGCTCCTCACAGTGTTTCATTTGTGTGATTGTTGACCGCACTGAACGTTTTGTTTGCGCGACTGTTGGCTCCTCACAGTGTTTCATTTGTGTGATTGTTGACCGCACTGAACGTTTTGTTTGAGTGACTTGCATTCTGCTGTTTCTGAGCCACAGGACTCATCCTGCGTGCTGCAGGGGGAAAATAGGCTATGATGTCAAAGAGTAATAACCAGGAATGTCTGCTTGTGAGAAACTGTTCTCCTGGGTGTTAAGAAAATAAACAAAGAATCCCCCCCCTGGAATTGCAAACCATAAATCTTAAAGGAATCAAATAGTGGGATTGATATCACGTTTATGTTGCCATGAAATCTCACACCCACCCACCCATCTAAAAAATGTTCTGCATAGTTCTACTGAAAGAGACAAATCTGTGGGGGCCTAAAGAAGACAATAAATATCCCTGGTATTTATTCTTAAGTTTGTTGGATTTTTTTAGTTATTGACCAAATACAAAAAATGTATTTTTGTCATCTTATGGACTTGCTGAAATCTGCATTTTTTTCTATTATAGGACACTAGGTCGTAATGTTAACATCACACATCTATATATTTAAGTAATGAAAAGGAGCCTCATCCCCTGAGTTTGTGAGCAGCCTCCACCAGTGTCTCCAAAAGGAGCCATTAGTAGCAGCTGTCCAGATAAACCTGTACTTTGGTCCTTGTCGAGGTCCGTTTGCGACAGGTTTTCAAAAGCACTTTTCCAAGAAATACCTAGAATTCGATGCTGATGCAAATGCAAACATCAGTCACTGGAACACAGACACATTTCAGCAATATGCAAGAGTTTTTGACCAAGGCAGAATGTAGGAGTGCATGTCAAAATGTATTTCAAACAGGTACTAGGCAAGTTTACACTAAACCGTTTAACAAAATTAACTTTAAAGACTGCTGACTTGCAATCCATAGACGGCCTTATTCAAACATAAGTTGCAATTCTCCAGTTCCCTCTTGCACCTCCCCCCGGCCGTTCAGAGACTCCCTATTCGCCTACCTGCTCATGATTGACGGTAGCCATTTTCGCATAAATTAGCGGGATAGCGAATGGCTGGGTCTTATTTTAGCCACGCCCCGCCCTGCGCCAAGGCCCCGCCTCCCCCGATCCCCGCCGTGGTCTGGGCCGCTTTAGGGTGACAGCATTGGGTAAAGGATGTGAATTTGTCTTTAATTTCCTGCAGCTCCATCGCCGTGCAGCGGCAGTCAGCGAACCCCATTCTAACTGAATGGATTGGCATGGGGAAAAGCGGACCTCAAAACCTGGCTAAGCGGCGGCTTTGGGACTGTCTTTCTCTTACCATGGTGTTTTTTTCACTGCTCCTCAAACCAGGTACGGCACCGATACTATTCGCAATATTTGCATTGCAAGTATAGTTTTGTTTTTTCCCACCCTAACAGTAAACAGTGAACTGCAAACTCTGAGGAGAATTGTTTGCCTGGAACGCATTCAGATAAATGTGCGAAATCTTCACATCTTTAAATAATGTGCATTTAATGCAGGGTATCTCTGCGTATTTAAAAATGTGAATAATGTATTGATAGTACTGTAGCTGAAGATCGGTATCGTTTGCAGATAATCTGACTTATTTTTTTATCGACAAATTTGATGTCTGTAGCTGATATATAAGTTTGTATGTTGTGTTTGTTAATGAGCTATTTCTTATTTATTTTATGAGTGTTTTTCGTATTCGAAAAGTTATTTTTAAAACCAGAGAAGTTATCAGACTTATTTCCCTTTTTCTGGACACGGTCTGTAACTTTGGGAATAGGAACTTGCATAGATGACTGCGAGTAATATGCGCTCTTGTGGTTCAGTGTCGGCGAATATTATGTTGCTTCTTCAGTTAAAACAAACAACCAAGGAATGATATACAGACGTCTGAAAATAACCGTTCTAAGTTGCATACGTATGTTTTTCCTTATTTGTTTTTATAAAAACAATCTATAAGTAGCTACTAACAGGCCTTCACCAACCTACCGACAGGAAAGCGTTATTTTCCACTTCACTTGTAAGTTTTAATGGTGGTCCTGATTTGTAGCGCGAACCAACTCTGTGTAAAGCCGGTGTGTTCGTTTTATTTTATTTATCTGACTATAATTGCGGTCTGAAGTCAAATAAAAACTGTGATCCACATCTCCACTAACTTTATAACCTGGATCAAGTATTTATTTGAACTGCACTACTTCTGGAAAGTGCAGATAAAACAGCATGAAGGCTGTTGTAATGCACGTGAATTAATGACAAATTAAAAAGTTTTCTCCACTTTGCACGTCGTTCATTAAAAGGTATATCTAATTTGATAACTGTTTCGAAATGTGTTTATTAATGAGTTTTTGAATAACGACTGTTGGTAAATACAGACATAATTTTTTATGGAACCCAAAATATTAAAATATGTTTACTATATTTTGTAAGTTTTAATATGAAAACTTTGTAAACATTAATGTGTTCGAAGATTAAACTTCATTCTAGCATTAGTATCGTGATCATCGCTATTATTAGTATTACATTAATAGAAAGCAATCCACATCTTTTGTCCTTTATCTGAATTATTCATAAAGATAAAGTTAAAGGCACAGTGCATTTCACAACTTAATGTCCAAAACCGTATGATACAAACGATGCCCTGTACGTTTTAACCTTTTTAAAAGCTGGAATTAAAGAGAAAGTTTAGAAGAATGTTGTTTGAAGAACATCCCTCTAGATTTTTGATGGATTTCAAGATTATATTAAACCGTGTTGACAGATAATACTTACAGTACTTATTTGGGGGCTTGGGGCCTGATTTCTAATCATAGGGACATTTAACTCTAAGGGAGTTAATACGGTTTTAATATGGAAAAAATGATCACCGTCATAAGTGTACTACAGTCGTTAGCTCATAGCTCGTGTTCTCGTTCAGTAATTATTTTTGCATCTGGTATTAGTGTAAGTGACATTCAGGCCAACTCCTGAGCAACAAGAGGCAATGTGGTCTGCAAAGAAACAGCTTTACAGGGTCGCCTTTGTTGATTCTGTTACCAGTTTCCTCACGCGGTGCAAAAAACAAGATGCCAGCCTCGTTGTTTACACTGTGCCACCGTCCACGTTTTCATCTGCGTAGCTTCAAAGCGGAATGTGTTACAGTCATCGTGCTATGATTTTTAAAGGTCTTCTAAATGTCAGGGACTATATTCACTCATGAGACTTCATGTCAAACAATATAATGAGAAAATTCAGGTCACTTAAATCTGAAATCAAACGCTCCCAGAATCCTTTGCAAACATAAAACAAAGGCAGGTGCCGGATTACTTTGTCAGACACGATTGTCCGTTTTGATTCACGTACTAAAAATTGAATTGCGTCTGTGACATACTGAAAGTGTGTTGAGCAAGTGTTATATAATTCTTGTGTGTAATAGGTCTTAGTGATTATCACACTTGCAGTCAAAACTCCAGCTTCCACTATTTGTGCACATTTAGAATTTAATCATCTAACCCTAATTCCAGTTACCAGAACGCTACCTAAAGTTACCCTTTCAGTTAGATAATTGATATTTTTAAAATATCTTAATTGTGTAAACAAGAAGGTAAAGCAACTGAAAATATAATACTGACGAGGGTGCCTGTAATATTTCTGTATAGCTACTTTACATGATATTTAAAAAAATATGAGTCCTATATGTCATGAAGTGAGAAAACAGCACATAAAGTGTGTTCTGTTGCAGTTTGATCTAGGTCAACAGCTGTATGAGATGTTAGAGTCGCCCGGGACTTGGGATTTCTGAGCAGAAATATACCACTTTTTTCCAAAACTGCACCATTCATCATATTTGATAGCTGCTGAAGCTACTGCCATTGGCGTCCTTCCAGAGAGTCCAACAAACGCTGTGTGAGGGAATACAGTCTGGCCACTAAGTGGGCCTCGGAAGACAGATAACTTTGTTTTGGGGCTCCTTGAGCAAATGGCTGGTGTACAGGAAACGGTAGAGGGGCGGAGCCCTGTCGGGGGTGTGGTGTAGCCTCACCCACCAGCTGGTTGCAGGAAGATGGGGCAGTGTTATGAAAATGGACGCCTTGTTGGACTCATAGCATCTACACCTTTTTCTGCTTTTAGTCTAAACTGTCCGAATCACCATCGCCTGCTGTTTAGGGAATGAGTCTGGAAACTGAAGGAAAAATGTGTCCGTACATAAAGCCAGTCTGACACCTAAAGGTAAACTATTATTCCTTCCTGGGTCTCTGCTATAAGTCATGGCTGCACGTCAACACAAGACAGCAGTGAGTTTTGACGGAGCTGCCGGTGTGGTTTACGGAAGCTCGATTAGCTAAACTGAGTTACCGGCTAAACTGGTTTTATGTTTTAACCCATTGCAGCGCTCAGCAAGAAGTCCTGTTCTTTGGTTTGCATTTTAATCGGCTTTATGAACTTTTAATTTAGTGAAAAGTATGTGATTTCTCTTCATGCCTTTGATAATCACAGAGGCACTTAAATCTTTCTGGATTTAAAAAAAAAAATAAAAAGAAAAAAATCAGATTTTCAGTGACACCCTGGTCATGTGACAGTTCCACAGAGGTAATGTGTCTGACGGTCCTTTCTATCTGCTTCATAGCATGTTGCCAGCAGTGTCGGATTCAGCGCTGCAACGCAGAGTACGTGGCCTCTACTTCGCCCTCTAGTGGTCTGCCGGAGGAGGCGGCGGCCGACATGGACTACTGTACTGCGCTGCGAGCCTACTCCCTGTGCACCCGCCGCACGGCACGCAGTTGCCGTGGGGACCTGGTCTACCACTCGGCTGTCTTCCGCATCAGGGAGCTCTTCTCCCAGCACAACTGCTCGAGCGACGGCCCCACATCCTCTGCCAAGGCCCCCAGCACCTCGAACCCGGCCATATCAGAGCTCTGTGACTACGAGGGCCGGGCGCTGGCCTCGGGGTCGGCTGCACTGCAGAAGAAGTATGCCCACTGTGGATTATTCGGGGACCCGCACTTGCGGACGTTCCGCGACGAGTTCCAGACCTGCAAGGTGGAGGGAGCCTGGCCCCTCATCGACAACCGCTACTTGTCGGTGCAGGTCACCAACGTTCCCGTGGTCCAGGGTTCCAGCGCCACTGCCACCAGTAAGGTACGAGTCTGACGTCTTCCCCAACACCATTGAAAGGCTAAACATCCAGCACGTAGCCGCAGAAACGTACCGGTGCTCAGGATGGCCAAAAAGTGCTCGTCGTTGGTGACACCTACAGAACATGCTGGTGTTTGCGCTTCCTTGAAGCTTCAAGGATTGTAACTAAGCTGCCATCATTAAAGCTGATGGAGAACAGATTATTTGATGGATGTTTAATGGGGATCTGAAATACCATTAAAGGTACCATCTGTACATAGTCGTTCTGCTATAATTGCTAAATTTGCAAACGAATCCTTCAGGAGCAGATGCGCGTGCATGAAGAATGCAATAAAATATAAAGCACTTGTAATGTAAAAGACTTGTGTAGATCTAGTAGATCTTAGCAGCCACTGAATTAAACTAGAGAAGGTCTTAATTTAGAGTCTGCATAGGACTCAAACGCAGGCCTGTTAGCAGCTTAGCTTTAACAGTGACCAATAGCCTCATTAATACAGCTTTGCTGGCTCCGCTGCAGGTAAATGTCGTACTGTTCTCTGTGCCTTCAAGTCCACATTGTATTAGGGCTGAAACACACTCATCAGGTTTAACGAGGTCAGACCTACGGTGCTGTGCATCGCTGAGAAGCTACCCCACATTAGCCATGTGCTGCTTGCTTTGAGTATGATGCTAAAACAACTACATTTCTAACTCATTAGTACAGTGTGTCTCAGTTCGGTCCTCAGGGACCCGCAGACAGTCTATGGACTCTCTGGCAGGGAGCTGGGAGGGAGCGAAAATGTGGACTGTCTGGCAGGGAGTGGGGAGGGAGCAAAAATGTGGACTGCTGGCAGGGAGCTGGGAGGGAGCAAAATTGTGGACTGTCTGGCAGGAAGCTGGGAGGGAGCAAAAATGTGGACTGTCTGGCAGGGAGCTGGGAGGGAGCAAAAATGTGGACTGTCTGGCAGGGAGCTGGGAGGGAGCAAAAATGTGGACTGTCTGACAGGGAGCTGGGAGGGAGCAAAAATGTGAACTGTCTGGCAGGGAGCTGGGAGGGAGCAAAAACGAAAACGTACACCGACTGTTGGTCCCCGAGGCCTGGATTGGTAGATGGCAATGGTGTTACACTCATCAGAAAGCTTAAAGCACTCAACAAGTTTTCTCCAACATAAGCTTTGGGGCAGGAATGTATTGGTTGATGCCATGTACTTGAGACAGTAAATGGATATATTTTTCACAATACTGACGCAACATTTGTCATTCTTTTCATTGGTTGGAATGCATAAATTCAAGGAAGGTTATAAGTTTACTTGGCATTTAGTCATCTTGGTATATGTAAAAAAAAAAAATCTTTTATATATGTAAAAGTTCTAGCTCTTTAAACTTTAACCCAAAACTCAAAACAATGTTTTATCAGTGGATGACTTGTTGTACTCTTTAAATTTTTAGCACCTGTCTCTTTAAATTTACATACCAGTGTGTTCAGGCTGGTTTTTCCATTTACCTGCCTAGCCAGTGCCTCCACAGAAAGACTCTCTGTTGACCCAAGACTCACGACATGCAGTTTTGTTGCTACGGTGCACGTTTACAACTTCTGAAAAGAAAAACACAGCACTGATTCATTGCCGTACTGATTCTGGGTTTTACTTTGGTGCAAATGGGAAGGAGAAAAGTTTGTCACTTTTTCTAATGTACACAAATATTTCCCGGGGCATTGCATGATGAGATCATATTACATTTCGAGAAAAAGGATTTGGAGTTTGAGTAGGAAGGAGCTTGTAGCTTTTGGGATCTTTGGATGTTAAGTCCTAGAATTTTATTTGAAAAATGTGTTCAGTGGTTATGGTGCAATGGTCGACTTATATGTGTTTGTGTGTGTGTTTTATGTAATGGACGTGTTCATGGTACATTAAAAGAAAGAATAGTGGTATTGTGTCTCTGTGGATAGCTCCATGTTTGGGCCAACATAAATGCGTGTTTTTTTGTAATGTGAACTTGACTGAGAATTTCAGACTATCGGCAAACACAGAAGTTGTGGGTGTTTACTTTATTAGGGAATAGTATACTCCGGAGTGGAATATACTCTAATTGGGAAGGAATCCTAAGAATCCCAAATGACAACTGAGAACAGTATGTAAAATCTGGAAATTAATTACCTTAGTGATCGTTTCCACATGGTAGTCAGGTAGCATGTTTATAAGGCGCCCCCTGCTGGACGCAGAAAGTTGTGTTGTTGTGTTTGGATGAGTGTAAAAACAAAACGCAGAGAAGAACATGGAAAAGTACTTAACAGCTGACAATCCTTGGGGGATTTTCTACTCTTAAGAGAAAAGGTGCTGATCTATTTTTAATTCCTCTGCTTCTTTGTTGAACAGTCTCTATAAATAAATAATCAACTTCGTAGTTCTTTAATAAATCATCTTTTAAGTTAACCTTTAACATAATAATATATTACAGATTAATAGCAAAACACCTGAACAAGATATACCTTTGTGCCATTAAGCAGCTCCTTAATTATTCCTTAATCATCGAGCTGACTTGCGGACTTACGGGCTGGGTGTTGTCGTTTTCCCAGCATGACCAGTGGAGGCGTGATTTCAGTTCCTTGAGCTCTTTGTTTTCGCCAAACATGCTTCTGCAGCCGTGTGGTGGGAATGGGTACTGCACGCGTACATTTGTTGGCTCTTGTCTCCGTAGGAGGCTAAAATAAGTAATGGTGATTAAATCTGAGTAAGTGTGATTCAGCTGTCAGTTGAAATCTGTCTTTAGTTTTTAACCTTCATGCTTCAGTTTCTTGTGAGACGTTATTTCGTGTGTTTGGTGGAGTGTTTGTACTGATAAGCTGGAAACATTCATTTTCCAGTCCTTACAAAGTAATGCACTGCCTAATGGAATTATGATCGTTTGTTTAATGAACAATTAAGTCACTTAATGACAAATTAATTTTAAGCACTTTGAACACTGATTCATGCTGTTTGAGGTGGCCACAGGAAGCTGAGTGAAGGTGGCACATTCAAACCTTTACGAGCACAAATGTAACTATAAAAGTCTTATTGGATTTTGATCTTATAGCTAATAGTTTTTACAGCAGCCAATAAAACCATGAGGGGATGGTTGGACAGAGAGGGTGGTATAAAAAGAGCGAGTGCTACAAAAACGGGACTAGGATTCACTTTGATCATGAGTTACTCATCATTAAGCGGCAGCCTATTGAAAGGATTTCTGTCTGGGTAATTAAAGTGATTAAGTACAAAGCAGTATTGGAAGCCCGGAACTTCAGAAACCACACGTTTAAGAAAATGTAAAGGATATCTTTTAATGCGAGTAATAAGCAGCACATTCGCTGTGTTGAAAAAAATAAATAATAAATGACAGGTAAAGGTTTTTTTTTTTTAGTCAAATCAGATTTACTTAAATTGTGGGTTACTGGGATACGATAAGGCGTATGAAACGGCCAGAGGTTTCCTTTCACATGTCTGTCACAGTGACCTTGGGATTAGCTGTGACTTCTCTTCTCTCTCTGTGACAGATCACCGTGATCTTTAAAGCGTTTCGTGGCTGCACGGAGCAGAAGGTGTACCAGGCCACCACCGAGGACGTCCCGGTGGCCTTCCTGGACGGCACGTGGAACGGCGGCGAGGTGGGCAGCCTGTGGATTGTGGAACGGGCTGGGCCGGGCGGGCGCCACGTACAGATCCAGGCGCGGCACATCGGCACTTCTATCATCGTGCGCCAGGTGGCACAGTACCTCACCTTTGCTGTCCGCATGCCCGAGGACATGCTGGACTATGCAGAGGAGAGCGGCGAGCTGCAGCTGTGCCTGCACGGCTGCCCGCGGAGCGAGCTCATCAAGGAGCACACCCTGAGTCGGCAGAGCCCCCACCCGCGGCTGCAGGGGAGCGCCACGCCCGCTTCCCCAGGTCCTGCCGTGCCACCTCGCCAGTCCTACACGGTGGCACTCGCTACCGCCAAATGCCGGGAGATCCTGCAGGTAGAGGACGTCTACTTCCAGTCCTGCGTCTTTGACCTTCTTACCACGGGCGACCCCGAGTTCTCCATGGCCGCGTACGGAGCCCTAGAGGACCTCAAAGCCCTGCCCCCAAGCAGGCTGAAGCAGAACTCGCCCCGGACTCCCAGACTGTCGAACTCCGCCAGCCCCCTTTCTGAGAGCAGCTCGCACCCTCTCTCACCGCTGGCCATCCTTCTCCTTGCTCTGATACTTTCTTAAAAAAGTACACAGCGATAGCAATAATTATTGTAATAAGAGTCAATATTGAGGGAAGTCAGCTTGACAGAAGAGTGCTTGCAAACCGGGGGGGGGGTGATTTTGAATAGATTTTCGAGGTCGGATCTCTTGTCCGCGTCATTTTCCGTAGGATGTCTGGCTTTCCGCTCTTCACGTCTGCTGCATGTGCAGAGATAAATGCCCTCATTCTTCCCAAATTAACATCTTGCGTTATTACCCTGTCCCCCCCCTCCCCCTCCTGCAGATGCCAGTTACCTGTGTCACAGCTCGAAACTCTGTGACTTCTTTGGCTGGAACGTAAAGGCAGCTAACAGACTCACTTCTTTTGTAAATATTCTCTTTATTTTGGAAGTAACGCAAACAGCAGGCAACACAACGCAGCAGGGAAGTCGTACAATACGAACCATGCCGTCGAACTGTGGCCAGAGAGCTAACCGGGATTCTGCCTCCTTCATCCTCGACATCTCGCAGCAAACAGGCTGACATGAAGGTTTATGTGTAGCTAAAATATTTCTGTGAATGTGTGTGTTGCTAAAATGGGATCCAACAACTTTACGGAAATACTACCTATTTGTATTTTCATTAGATGTATTTAATGTCTGCTTCTCATGACCTGATTGATCCGTTAATCACTCCTCCCTTAAGCAGCTCAGCTTCCAGTATTATTTTGCCAGGTTTAAGAAAATTCGTCTATATAATAATAGTTAATATATTAAAAGATTGTATATACAATTTTTGTGTACATTTGCCTGTATATAATTGTTTTAATTATAATTTGATGTACACCCCTGTGTCTGGGGATAGTTAGATTTTTTTTTTGCCTATTTGTAAGAGCAAGTGGAATAACGTGTAGACATTTAATCTGTTGTTTTCAATATTAAAAAATGGTGTCTTGCATATATTCTGTTATTTATTTTACCCAGATGCCGAGTTTTCTTTGGGCGAGACTCTCATTAGTGAGGTGGTAATTGGACCTGGACCTTGTACTTGCAGGACTGGCATTGGAATCCAATTAAATTTGAGTTTTACACCTCTTGAAAAATGACTTGGGCAATTACTCGCTTTAGCTGAATAAACATCCCTCAGCCCAGGGTCTGGGTTTGTATTGAGTTATCTCAGGAAAATGCGTTCCTCAAAATTCCTTTCGTGCTGTATTGAAGAACTTTCCGATTCATTTTCTGATCCTCTGGGATGGGAATTAATTGCTCCTATCCTTCAGACTCACAGGACGCAGGATGATGCAACATCAGGCAATGGTCCTGCCTTGGTCACTTGACAGTCACTGTGTACCTTCTGGAAGTGAACTCATATTGTAGCATTTGTTAGCTTGCTGTTGCTTACAGCTTATTTGGGGGGACAAACTGACATTTACAGTGAAGGTGGACAGGAGCCTTATGCATTTAAACTCAGCCTAATTGCTATGGCATTTATCCTGTGGCTAAACACTGTCTTCAAAGGCTGTCTGGGCTCAGGTCTGTTTTGTTATTTACAGAACCATTACCGGCTGCACACTGAACTAATGAAAAGATTTGTTCATATCTAAAAACAAAAGGGAACATTTTGAAAAACGTGCTAATATGAAGCAAAGATTGAGCAGCAGTTTCCATTCAAGGTTTAAGTTATTTAATGCTTGTCTCTGTGCATGTTCAGCTTTATGAATTTCCAGAATAGAGGGAAATGTAATGAAAGTAATTAAGGTGTATCGAGCAATAAGGAGTACTGATCCGTCCTGTGTAATGGAATTAGCCGCAGAGACTTATGCACCACAACTATCATGCAAAATTTCTGCCCGGATGGGAACGCGGTCGTACAGATTGACAGGAAATGACGTATTGATGGTTTAGCGCTGACATTCTCGTGTCTGTTCTTCTGGTAGGGTGTTTACATGTTGACACTTCATAATGAATTCATATACAAATTACTGGCTTATTATTTCCCGTTTATTTGCGATGTCCTACAATATTCTGTAGAAAACTGGCTCTTGTTCACTGCGTAAAATAAATAACCTTAAATAGCATTAAAGATGTGTCCTGCAGATATTCTTCCGCAAATATAGCGTTTACTGGCCTCATGAAGGCCATCTTGCTATATAGCTTAATTATTAGGTGATATTAGGGGTTCTTAGATGTGCAGTTTGTGTTGAATTACTCTAGTTTTCTGTGAGCCATTAATTAAAAACCGCTGTGAAATTTGGCGGAGAGCAGCCGGTTGTTTCTCTTCAGTGTTATTTATATATAAATCAGTCATATATACACACTGATGTAATAATTCCTTTTAGTGCAAATAAAAACTTTTTGGAGCCGCTTCCCTATAACAAGTGCAGCATTTCCATGTTTAACTAATCCCAGCATGGGATGCAGTGGGAGCCGCTCCCCGATATCGGTACACGGTGGCTGCCACCTGCCGGCGCCCGTAACTTCAATCGTGATTCGCCCGGCACTTCAACAATATTCTATTTAAAAACTAATAAATAAAACCGGGACAGATCAGGGCAGGGGGGAGATGCACAATTCATAAACGTCGTTTGCGGTAAAGCTTCGGTAACTTGGCATGCACGGCCTTTATTTGTTTTTGCTAAGTAAGGCATTTCCCCTCCCCCCATCGCCGAGGAGGGGGTCGCACTTTCATCCGCATTTATCATTACATGCTTAGCGTATGCCAGGTGCCTTAAATCTTATGTTCTGGAGGGAGGGAGTGCTTGGTCTCAGTTATTTTTGATTGTTTTATATCGCCGCGGGGAAGAAGGGGATGGGAATGCGCTCCGGTGGTAAATGCCCCCACTCTCCCGCTCCTTCGGGGGTCCCGGGTCACTTCCACCGTAGCCGTCGCCCCTGCTTAATTATAATCAGTATCTTTGACTTTACCGGCTTTATGGCGTTTGTCATTTAGGCTGGTAACTTTAATTCGACACAATAAAAGGACTCGACCCCACACACACACACACTCTCTCTCTCTATTTCCCCCCCTTGTCAATAAAACACCAAGTGTCCGACTAACGTAAAAGATCGACCCATGTAGGCTGCGTTTAATACATAGATTAGTTCTTTACCGCTACTTGGATGACTGACTCGGGATAAGGGGGGGGGGACAATCAAATGAGCATAATTAAAGTTCTAAAACTTAAATTTGTTCTTTTTGTTTAACATCTTAATGGCTTTTAAGATTTTAGGATGCCGCTTTGTTTCAGCTGGTTCGGTTAAGCTTATTTAGGCCGGATGAAGTGAAAAGTCTGGGCAATATTGTAATGGTTTGCTATTCGTATCTCATTAGCTGCATAATCAACAGCTTTTAACGGAACTCAGTGTGCCGCCGCATCTAGTCATGGTGTTTATAATAATATCCTTATAATGCCAGATAAACAGGAATGATTTTTATCTCACTGACGCAAACACACCAGAGTAAATGGTGCTCGCAGTGTTTGAAATGAACCTGATGATGACGGAGTAGATAATGAAAGAAAGAGATCTTGCAGTGTATCCTCCCCTAATTGCATGTCTGTCTCAGTCTTAATTGTTTTATAAACGGGTTGGGTGGATGGATGTGAGCTCGAAAAGGCGTCCATGGCCACCCCTGCTGAGAAATCGGGGGCTTCGCTGTAAATAACGGCAAAGCAAAGGCGCGTCGGCGCTTCCGCGGATCAGCGGCGGGCAGGCGCGCCCTGCCGGGGCCGCGGACTCTGCGGCTCCTCCTCGGCCCTGCAAAGTCATCGCGTTAAGTCATGACACGAAGATGGGCTTATTTACAGCCAGGCACACTGATGCATTAAACTGGCATATTTATGCTACCGACACAGATGGCGAGCGAGTAGGCTAACCACAGAGATAAATTCTTTCATCTGTTTATCTGTTTATTTTGTGTCACATCACATATTCTGGGTCAGCTTTTGAAAATGCAAATCAGTTGTTAGAAGTTATTAAACTTTTGTTGCGCGCGGTTGTGCGCGTTCCCGTTTCTGCATGGGTGCCGGTGTTCCCAGTTACAGGAAATCAAGAAAGGGGAGGTGCTGGGGAGGTGAAGGAGGTGGAGGGAATGCGGTGTACGGCTGTCAACGAATCAGTGAGTTACCTCTTTTATTTATAAGCTCACAAGATTGTGGGCTTTTAAACACTTTCTTCATGGCCGACGTTCGAAATGAACTTCTGAGCCCCAAATGCAACTATATACACAATGCCCTTTGGGTAATGACTTGCAAATAGCTTTTGCTGAACTGTTTTTATGTTAATAGAATTTACGGAAACTAAATGCATTGTTAGTCTCAGAATTGGTCGTTCGGTAATGAGATATGGTAAACTGTCAATCAATCCACCGAGTTAGATTTCAGCAGAGTAACAAACCATTATAAATGTAGATTCTATAAACACAGCTGACAGATTTATTTAGCGTATTACTGCATCATGTTTAAACATTTAGATATTTGCACATACCTTCTCTTGGTCTGCGGGAGGACAAAACAAAAATTAACAAGGTAGAAGACTAAATGTAATTTCAGTTTAGTTACGGATGCTGTAATTAAGACGCTGCGGCATGGCGATCCTGCTGCACGCATTTCGAACAGCCGCGGGACCCATGACTTGCAAACAGCACCGAATCTTTGCGCTTTCACTCCTCCTTAAGAGTTGATAGAGATACAGGCCAACGACGACGCATGAGGAAGTTCTGCGGCGACTGTACTTTGCAGTCCGATTAGCCTCCTACACTGCCTAACGTAAAGAAGCAATAGGCAGAAATGACGACGACATGAAAGAGATGACAGGAGGTCTCAAAAGGTTGTTTAAAGCAGACGCGATTAACTTTTTGGTACTTTTAATATATGCGAAAGAATACATTATTTGGAGCTCAATGTCAGCGGACCCAGTGATCCAATCGGACAACTTCCGAATCTGACACGTAATACAAGAGATCGAGGGTAACATGTAACGGAGAATTAATCAGGATGAGCATGGGGAAGAAAGTCTGGGTTAATTCCGCGGCTTCCTCACATCTCCCCTCTTTGCTGTCTGTAATTAGAGTGGTTTTGTTTGTCAGACAATTCTGTTGACCCGCGGCCTCCAGATTTTCCTTCCCTGCAGTTCTCGAAAAGAAAAAACTTTGCCACAGTTTTTGTTGTCAGTTTACTTAGTGCCTGACAATTTGAAGGTCTCCGCTGCAATTTCCGCCTACCTGAGCGTCGTCGGTGTGTCAGATTGCAAGAGCCAAGCTGTCACTGGGAATTTTATGCACAGATTTTAATTTCTGTCTCCCGGCGTCAACCTTTTTACAGCTCTGTGTCATGGGTTACTAGATCCATTATTTTGCCTGTGAAAAAGGCGGCAGTATGGCCATTTTCAAAGTCCCAACAAAGGTCTCATTAGCAGCTTAAAGTCAAAGGTAACATGGGTACGATAGTAAGCTTAGAACGCAGGTAGGTGTTACGTGTTTGCTTATGCCAAGCCTTCTGGTGTTTTTACCGTGTAGATTATAGTAATAGCGGTAATCATACAAAGCAGCATTCTGATGTGTGATGCTGCTTACCATGGCCTGCGATAGAATTATACGTATGACATACTTAAAGACTGGGGTGTCCTGAGGTAGTTAGACTTTATTATGACATTTGCGGTCTGCACTGAGCTGAATTCTGACACTTCCAGCCCTGCTCTGTAACTTCTTTCCCAGGGATTCTGATGTCTCATGGGCATCGGGCCACGTTGTCAAGAAAATACAGCCAGCCACCTGCAATAGGATTAAATTAAAACCAACACGTTGTGAAGCACTATGGGTGAGTCTGATCGATATCTGATCAGCGTGATAAAATTATCGTCACCGGGCTATTGTGCTGTTGCATCACTCCATCCCCTAGCGATCTCCTTCAACTACTGCATATCTGGAGGTTCCTTACTGATGCAATTCCAGCTGAATATTTCCCTGAAAGCCCCCCGGATAACGCTGATTCTGTTGCGGGTCCAGGTTCTCGGACAAAACACAATACATCTGCCGTCGTTCGGGGACGCGCTCCACAGCGCTTCCGCGAAGACAGGGCGGTATGTCTCCCCTTTATGTGGCGGCGTCGTCAAACTTTTAACAAATGACGTCGCAGATCCCCGAAGCCAGGGGAAAAAAAGAAAAAAAATCACCTCGGAAATTAAGCATCTGCATCATAAATCTTGGAAAGTTACAATAATTTGCAATTCACTCCCTCATTAAAGGAAATATTACCCTAATTTATTACATCCCCGTGTAGGGGGGGCACATAGGCCGTGCAGATAAGAGTTTATCAGAAAGGGGATTGATTTTCATTAACTGATTGTAATAAAGATGAACTGCCGGGTTGCTCTCCGACCAAGAGCCACACTTTATTGTAATTGGGCCAATTTATTTCATGAGCCAATGGTTCCAATTTTTTTTGGTCTTTTCTCTGGTCTTCTAAATGGTTTTTGTAAGTTTTGGACTTCATTTAAAGTTACGACCTACAGTTTCATGAACGTAATTTCTGTCTGAGGGTAATTGGTTAGCATAATTTACTGCGGCTGCTGTTAATTATGTCTTTTTATAAATGTGTTTATTGAACATTAACTAGCAAGCGTATCAACTGCGTTGATGTCAGAAACGCCCCTAAATGCTCTTTTTCCAAATGGATTTTCATAAACATTTTCCACCTGCGTGAGATTTTATTGCCTGAATTGTGTGTCCATTTATGAAAGTGATACTCATCTAGAGATGCCTGTAATCTATACACCGAGCTCACGATGGCAGGGTAGCACTGTCATATCACACCTTTGGGTCCCACCTCTGCTCTGTGCACGTTCTCCCGTAGTCACAGGAAATCCAAAAAATGGAAACAGGCAACCTGGCATTTCTAAATTGGCCAGTGTACAGTGGATGCACATCCCATCCCGGGTCTTCCCCAGTCAGCAGTACGCACCGGGCCCCTCGTGACCCAGTACCGGATAAATGGTTTGAAGATGGATGGATGTTTTTATTTACCAGTCTCTGGAGCAAATGGGTTTAACAGCTGTGCACAAAGGCCCAACAGTGGAATTACTCTACCCACCATGGGATTTGAACTAGCAACCTTCTGATCACAGACACAGAGTTATAACGTGCAGAGCCAACGATTACCTCAAGAGCCAGTGGTACCTGCCAGGTCCCACCGTGTATCAATTCATACCTCTCCATACGAAGATTATTGGCATCCCTTTTCCAGTTTCCTCTGGGTTTTGCTCTTAAATCCTCCTTAATGCATAACTGTGTATCTGTGTCGTGCCCTACGAAGGGCTCTGTTCTTTCTTGGGTGTTCCTGGTCTTATGCTCTGTGTAAATATAAATAGCAATTAAAGTTTGCCATCTTGTGACGTAGACATCAAATCACCACCTCAATCTAAATCGACATATTTGCAGGCTTGTTGATAAAATTAGCATATTTTAGAAGGAAAATGCTATTTAGATTCCGATGCTCTTAAATGCCACACCAAGACCTGTCGCTCTTTGTACGCTTTCCCTATAGTGTTTTGCAAGCTTCCCTTTCATATTCATGAAGAACAGCAGGCTGTTAATGCATATATTGCATATATTGTATATTAAATAGAAGGCCATTATGTTTCAGTGGGCAGGTTGTAAAGAATTCATGAAAAGGTATTCATCCATATCATATATCAATACTGGGATATATTTAAGATTTTTTTTTCTAAGACGCAAAATGAAATGCTACTAAATCAAATCTATCCTCAGAAGGCCGGTGTGTTTGCAGGTTTTGGGGTAACCTTTAGGTCAGCTGTTCAAACCAAGGTGTGAGACTCTTCAACCAATCAGTCCTGTAATTAAGGGGTTATAGTGGAAACCTTCATACACAACAGTCCTTCCTGGATGTTTTTAGTCAAAGAATTGACAAATTTTACCAGATAAAAACATGAATAACAAGACAATTACTGTGTAATTTAAGACTATGGCGGGCGGCCCCGCGGGGGGGGGGGGGGGGGCCCGGCGGGGGGGGGGGGGGGGGGGGCGGGGGGGGGGGGGGGGGG
>JAODJX010000035.1:5565695-5587666 GCA_026776945.1 Isichthys henryi | reverse complement strand
GGGACTAAGTGCTTATCCATGAAGCCACCCATTCCCTCACTGCCACGCAGAGGAGCACCTTCCTTTGTACTCCCATGTTCCCCTAAATAGCCTCTTTCTTTATGTAAATATCTTAGAGCACTGGCCAGATCTGCACAGTCTCTGCCCATAAACCGAATACGCAATACAGAGAACAATAATTATGCCACAACCTCACCGGCTGTACCACTCTCTATAAGCTGTCTTGTAAATAATTACTCTCGGATAAATCACACAGATATTAACTGGATAACCCTCTGGACGCGCAGCGGGAAAGAAAAGCCCCATTCGATTTTTATTGGATATGAGAACACCAGAATTAAACTCCGCACTGTATGACTGCACTTCTGACAACAGTATTGTACAGCAGAATATTCTGGATGGCGAATGCATCTCCCACAGTATGCAGGCAAACCCGTATCTCTCAAAACCCTGGTCCAATTATTATAACGTCAGTTTCAAATCAAGTCATATATATTCTGTAGCAAATCCAGGACTATACAGGCTGCATATCCACAGTTATGTCATTTATGAATGTTATGTCTCAAACCTGACTGTCAGGCGTTAGTTGGACTGTCCATATAAACTGTCAGCTTAAGTGAGACACTATGAACATCAAGACCAAACCCCCAATAGCGCCCTCCCCCCAGCCCCAAGCCTGCTAAACACACCGGCCACTATTTACAATGACTGTAATGAAAAAACAGTTATTAAATTCTTAAACTTGCAGTTTCTGAGTAGAATATGAATAGGAGGAAATAGAAAATTCCGAGCAGACTGGACATTTCGGAGGGATCAATTCTGCGTTGTTCACCCAGACTGTGCACGTCCCAGCCAGTCACTGAGGATGACCATGAGTCCATTTTGTAGCTGACTCTTCGTGACAGTGTTTGAGCAAGAGCAACTCCACCAGAGCTGGACTCCCTGACCTTATTCCCCCCCCCAACTCCCCCATGTCAGCTCACCAAGCAAAACTGACTCACAGGTCTCAAAATGCATGGAAACATGGCCAAGATGTAATTTTGGTGTGTTGCTATCTTGGGCTTCCGCTGAGGCCTTAGGATAAACGACCTCACTTGGATATCAGCGTCGACTCATCCACATGCAACATAATCCCATTTGGGGATGAACACTCTCCCCCTTATAAATAAATAAACGCTTTTAGGGGAAACCCCAAATGATGATAGGATTTTTTTTCTGAAGGGGGGAGCAAATGTAGCTATTTATGGCGTTTAAAAAAAACGTGAAGAGAAAGACGTCCAACTGCGCGAGATTCGGGTTTATTTATCGGAAATATTGACTGGCTTTGAAACATGCAGTTTGGGAATTTTACAAGAGACACTCAGCGGGGTGCATCGAATATACCACTACGGGCTGTGATCAGGCTATAACCCCCCCCAAAGGAATAAACAAGTTGTCCTTCGGATCACATTCATAGCTCCGACAGGCGGCCTCTTTTGCATTCTGCGCTGCATTTCAGCAGTCGTAATTTTCATTTATCTTACTTTTACCCCCCCCCCTGCCGTTTCCTACGCTGCAGCTCGGTGCCGCTAAAATGGCTATCGCGGCTGCGCTGACTGGGATGTAGACGGCGAGGGGGACGCGTGTCTAAAGCGGCGGGGAGGCGCGTCCCACGAGCCGTCATCCGCCGAGCAAACAAGCAGTGAATAAATCCACATGTCACTCAGTAATTTGCTGTAGGTTCTTATTCCTTGAAGAGAATGTTTTTGATGCATCACCCAGTTTATATAGAACAACGTGTTTTTTCCTTACTGTGTGTCATTTCACCCCTGGTTTAACCTGTTTAATACAGATGCGTGTTTCCTATTACTTGCTTATCGGTTTCCAGTGAATTTCCGCGTCTGTCCGAATAAGAGCGATGAATGACGAACCGGGAAAAGCAGCTTCGCTTACGATATGCCTTTGATATTGATACGGTATTCTTGCAGCAATATTCTCATTTTATTTCATCATTAGATGTATTTCCCCTTTATATAATGTCAAAGCCCGAGAAAGAATGGTCTGCTGTATAAATCCTCTATTGTCAATGAAGTAAAGCATATTAAAAAAAAAAAAATCTTATTAATGTGTGTGCCTTTGTTAAATGACAGCAGCTCTACAAAAGGGATAAGCTTTTCACAGGGCTACCTTTGAATAGCAACTGGATATGTTTGAGGACTTGCAAGATGTCAGCTCCTGGGGAAATGTTTAAAGATAGAAATGCTAAAAACTTAGTCTATGTCTTGGCTTACACAGGTCCCTGCCCCCTTCGATAAGGCAAGACGGATGAAAGGGGTGTGCCGTTGTAGTCTGTAAATCATTGTCTCTCTTTGGCACACTGAGAGCGAGAGAGAGAGCGAGAGGGAGGGGCGTTAAGGAATAAGCGCGCAGGTCCGCTCAGCGGCTCCGATTTTCAGCTGCGTGCATGCGAGAGAGGCGGAGAGAGACAGCTCGTGTGTGATGGGTTGCTATGACTACTTATACAGCAGGCTATCAGTTATGTTTCAGTGGAGTTTCAGAAGGCGCACAGTGTGTGTGTGCGCGTATGTGCGGGGGGGGGGGGGCTACTATCTGTTTGCCAAGTTACAGTGTAAATTCCGCTGTCAGCCACAGAGATAAGAACAAATTATTAACAATATTAGAGGCATGATAAAGAAATTATAAGGAATGAATAAACATATAAAATTAATTAGGTGGCGTACAGGAGCCAGCCGGTGATAAAGCACACTGTTCCTCGTTTGAGAGGAGATAAGCCAGGAGGAGGGGGGGGGGTAGATAAGGGGGTTAAGCCGGGATCTTCTGTCCATTTTATCACCCATGACTGTCAAGGCGAATCGCATTTTTGTTTGGAACACCAGCCGTACTAATTCCTTATTTATTTGGCTTTCTGAATTAGATGTGCTGCTCAGGTTCTTCCCTTCCCTTACGTAACTGCTCCAGTGGGGATGAATCTGCAGAGATCACAGCTCTTTGTCTAAAAACAAAAAATCGCCCAAAAGAAACATGGCTGCAGCTGAGCTGCAAACTATTATTTAAAAAAAAAAAAGCCTGGTTACACATTAGAGGGACGTCAGACTCCTGTCTGGGGGTCCTCACGCCCACCGGCGGGTGACATCAAGCGATCGGAAGGTATCGGGACGAGCCCTGAATAATCGCACTATTGCGTGCGCCATGCTCACTGCTGAGTGACTGATGGGCCCACATTAGTGTCACTGGTCAGAGACATGGTCCGCGGCGTCCTGGGGCCACACGGAGCCCGATAACGGCCTGGCCGACCCACTTTATTTCCCCGGCAGTGACAGGGGTTCAAAACGATCCGCCGGCCTAATACATCAGCATTTACAGCAAATAAAATCTGAGAGAGAGAAAAAGGTGGTTAAGAGTCCTGTTTTCCTTTAAAAATCTGTTTTATATCCTTCCGGGGACAGAAAGGTCAGAAATCATAAAAAATAAAATGGGGAAAGAGAAGACGAGGGGTTGGGCCATCCATCACGGCGGAGATGCGGGATTGAGGCGAGCATCGTGACGCAGGGTGGTAGCGGGCTGGGCGCTCAGCGTCTGACGTTGTGTCACAGTGTCATCATCTCGGTGTCGAGGCGGCTCGTCACCCAGACAGCGGGACTCCGTGCGTGTCATCGGTATAAATGCCACGGAATGGCATCGCCGAGGCCTTGACGCCGGTGCCCACCCCCCTCCCCGCGCCCGTAAATACTCCACTGGGACATATTAGACCTCAACGGTCTGACACTCAGTCTTCAGCTCTGCAGAATAAAGCGCCGAGCTTCTCCTGCACTTTAATGCTGACCCATTTCCAACGAGGCGCACACACACACACACACGCGCGCGCGGGCCACACTCTCGCCAAACAATCCGGGAGGCTACGCTAACCGCTTCAGCGCCGCGGAGGCAAATATCAGGAAAGACAGAAATGGTATGACGGCAGCGGCGGCACCGGGGGGGTGGGGGGGTCTGGCTCAACCTTGCCGAATGTTGTGGCCGGATTACAAATATTGGAATCAGATATTCTTGCGGGACGGCCTTTGATGATAAGCCCTGATATATAACCCCGTCTCTTCAGCTCTCTGCTGATGTTATTTATGAACTGCAGGGACTGCTTTTAATGTGCAGCTTATGGATCCCAGCGCAGAAGACCGGCTGGAAGCCTTGAGCACACAATTACCAGACGGAGACAGGTTATAACTTGCGCGGAGCCTCTCAGGGGCGTCAGCGTCGCGAGTTGGCTGCTGGTCCTCGTGCCCGCCGAAGATTGCGGCGAGGGGAGAATAAAACCCGAAATGGCTTAAATATTTTATCTGCACTATATATGTCTCAGAAAATTTACACTCAATATGATAACAAACGTGAAATATTACTCAGTGCCTTGTATTGGCTTCAACATATTACTGTGGTTCTCATAAATCCTAAAACTGCTGCTCAACATCTATACAAGCTGTATATAAACATTCACAGTACTGCAGTGCAATTTATACTGCGCCCCTTCATAATGTCATTTTCTCATTTTTTTGGTATTAGTTATTTAGAGGTTTTTTTTGTTCTCCTTCACGTTTCCTGGTGTTCCTCCTAAACCCCGTTCCTCAGTACAGTACAGGGGTTTACCTTCTGCCAGCAGCTGACGCCATTCTGCCCTGTTCCTTAATTATTTTCTCATCCGCCGACTGACACTGATGCATGAGAGAAGCGCTGGTTCCTCCCTCCACCTCTTCCCCTTTGTTTCGGAGTCTCTGTCTGCTCCCCTCGCTTCCCTGCTTTTTACCTTGTGATGATCTTGGAAGGATAATGAGTTACCTTCATGCAGCGGTTCCTCTCAAGTAATTAACTTCCCCCCCCCCCCGTCCCCTTAAAAGGTAAAAAAATTGCTGCAGCAAGAAACAGCAAAACATAAATAAACANNNCCCCCCCCCCCCCCCCCCCCCTCCCCCCCCCCCCCCCCCCCCCCCGCCCCCCCCCCGCCCCGCCGCCCCCCACCCCCGCCCCGGGGCGGCGGGGGGGCGCGCCCCCGCGCTGAGAGAGGAGAGAGACGGATTGACACGCGAGCATGATCGAGGAAGGTGGAGAGTCATGACACTGTGAAGAACATGTCAGAAAGTGAGAGAGCATGTGAGTTTGCGAGGACATCTTTGTGTGGGAGAAATCAGAGCTGAGGCCGGTTGCAGATCTGGCTGGCAGTAGATAAAAGGAGCTGGGCAGGTCCCATGGTGTTTGGACTGAGCCAGCCCTCATAGGGTGGGCGAGCGTACTTCACCACTACTGTAACCTTTTGCCCTGGCTGACACCTCAGGGAAGGTCTTTATAGCACTCTCATGCCAACCCGATGCATGGCTCGTTAATGCATATTCATTCTGCATCCAGGCTGTGTAAGCCTGCTGCTCTTCACTGCGCCTTTAACGATGAGAACTACAGTACAGTTACAAATTGGTACGAAAAGATTTATCTTTAAGCTACAGCAGCAAAATCGATAAATATAGATGCTGAGCAGGGCAGCTTCTAAAGTCTACCGCTTACATCTGCTGTCAGTTATGAGTTAGAATTAACCTCACAAAGTGTGTTTCATATACCGTATGTACACAACACTCTAGGTAAAGGAAACGTTAACATCCAAGTTTATTCTGCTTGTCCCGTAAAGGTCACGGTAGCAGTTGGCAGGGTAGGATGACCCAGACTCTGTTTCCTTAGCAACATGGATGGATGAATCCAAAAGGATGACATCACCATTAGTCCCCCGAACAGAACATCTTTTCATCCTCAACTGCAGTTTAATATCCTGTCCATGAAAATCGCAAAGCAAAATGGTGAGAAGGCACAGCCTTGGTGAAGTCCAACACCCACATTGAACAAATTGGCAGAGAATGTGGACACAGTACTTACAGAGGGGCTGGACTGAATCCCATGACCTCGATACCCCTTATCCCAGTAGTACCTCAACACTTGCTAAAATAATCAGCCACATACCTTCACAAAACATATATTACTAGGCTGCTCCATCACCAGGGCAGGACCCACTTTGTTTGACTGTCCCAAAGAGCATCTTTGCATAGGCTTCTCCAGGATGGATGAGGAAGGTGATCCCAGAAGGTGGAATGATCTCTGTGCTCCTCATCCATACTTATAACGAACCATCCAATTTCACAATCGAGAGGATCTTTAGTTTTCATGTAACACTGTGATGCATCAGCCACACCAGCCCAACACTATCCACTGTCTTTGGGATCTCTAATTTAGTCTTATATACCCCTACAGGTTTATCACCATAGTAACCATAGAGAGACATGTCCATGAGGTTGACAAATTCCTCAAAGCTCTCCTTCAACCGCTCAACATCCTCCCTCAGCTTTGGCAAGGTCATGTACTTTGATGTCACTGGAAAATTATTCTTTGTAGCCTTTGTGAACTCCTGCCATGCTCCATCTATAGTTTTAGCGGCTGCTCTTGCTGTGGTATTTTTAGCTTGACAGTAGCTCTCAGGATCTCCCTACATTGCTCAGAAGGCCACCTCCTTCCACTTGACAGCCTCTCTCAACGCTGATGTCCACCAGTGGGCCCTAGGATTAAAGTACTGACTGCCCTTGGACCATAGCTTTCAGGAGCCACCTCCACAGCTAAGCTGTTGAACAAAGTCCTTTCAGACTCGATGTCCTCGACTTCACTCCGGACACATGAGAATTTCTTCTGAAGGCAGAAAGTGAACTCCGGCTTCCGCAGTCATTTCAAAGAAACCCTTGGTGTCAGTGTCTGTGGTTGTAAGTCTGTCTTGTCATCACACCAAATCCAAGTCACTACTAAGTCAGCTGACAGCTCCGTCCCTCTTTTCACCTCCAGAAGATACAGCCGTTAAACACATGAGACAACCACAAAGTCAAACATTGACCTTCAAGCCAAAAGCACTGATACCAGGTCCACTTATGAGACTCCTTATTTCTGGAGTTTGCATGTTCTCCCCGTGTCATCGTAGGGTTTCCTCTCCTCCAGGAACTCCTGTTTTCTCCCCTATTGTCCAAAAGCATGCTAAGGTGAATTGGAGTTACTAAATTGCCTGTAGGTGAGCATGTGTGACTGAATGGTGTGTGATTGTGCCCTGCCATGGGTCATCGCCCCATCCTAGGTTGTTCCTTGCCTTGCGCCCGTAGCCTCTGGGATAGATGGATGGAAGCGTTAACTGAAACAACCAACCAACATGACTTTGCAAAATACATAGACTTAATGGTTTTCATATGCAAAACCTAAGGCACAAGTATATGTACATGATATATTTTCTTATTCGTATTAACTATTTGTGTTCTCTATTTTTAAAAATCCATTACAGTGACCCACCACCTATCGTAGAAGTTACGTTCCAGACCCATCAGCGATAGGTGAAAATCCGTAATATAGAAATAGAAAAAGTTTTATAGTTTAAGCCTTAAAATACCCCTCCCACATGCTTGAAACAAATGTAAACTTATTAAAACACACTTTGTAAACACATATGATATGTGGATGTCGGCCTAAAGATATGAGAAACATAATAATGTGTTTTATATATACACACACACACACACACACACACACACATCGGACAGAACTGTGATGCGTCGGGGAAAAATCCGCAATATAGTGGAGCGTGATTGGTTTCTGGGTCATTGTACAAGAGACAAAAGGATGACAACTTCACGGAATGGTGCAACTTCTCATTCTTATCACCAAATGCATGCATGTCAAACAAATCTTGTGTTTTACTGCTCCAGTATTAGTTTGTTAATTTGTGGTTTTGAAATTCTCTCTTTGGCTTCCTACGACGTAAAAACATGAAACACAGAGTCACAGATGCACTACAAAAAAAAAATGCCAGTAGCAGAACCTGAATTGCAGTACCTCAATGGACTTGCAAACTCTGCCATTAATTCATGAGCCAAAAGGCACTCGATGCCTGTCATGGCGGTAACCCTAGGATCTGCTGGTGGACACCAGCGATAAGGGAAGCTGTAAAGCTGACACGGGAGGCCTTCAGTGGAATGCGGGGGTCTGCTGAGGCAGCTGAAAGGTACCAAAAGCTTGTACATGGGAGGAGTTTGGAAATACCATGGAGACAGGAACCCGAGGATGTTCTGGACAACATTCCAGACCATAGGAGCTTGACATTGTTTATCCTGTGTTCAGCAGGAGTGGAAGAGTGCTGACCAAACCTGGGGATATTGTTGAGTTATAGCGAAACACGTGGCGGAAGTCCTTAACCAGATAGATATGCCCTCTCATCACAAGTTAGTAGTGGACAGTTCTGGTGGATCACAATCCATCACTGTAGCTGGTTACTGTGGCAGACGTTCTGACACAGGATTAGCCTCCAGCAGGGGTGCATCTTGTCTCCACCTTTATTTGTCATTTTCAGGATATTGAGGTGCAGCCATTACTGGACGTGTGTCCTGTGGGGGGTTAGGGGCTTCAAGGTGATATCCCCGCTATTCTGCTTTTGTTATGCTTTTGGTCTCATCCAGTCAGGACATCCAACACACCCTTGAGTGGTTTGAAGCCCGAGTGTGAAGCAGGTATGAGAATCAGCATCTCCATACCTGAGGCTATGGTGCTCTCTCAGAAAAGAGTGGATTGATCCATTCAAGTGAGGGGGAAGTGTATATGCTTAGTGGAGGAGGTTAAGGAGCCTGGGATCTTGGTAAGAGAGGCCGCGAGGCTGATGGGCAGATCTGGTCGTCAACTGCAGGCTTCAGGTCCCAGGCAGGTCCTTAGTGGTGAGGCAGGAGCTAAACTGTCAGATGAGGTTCATGGTTGACCAATCAGTCGGCATCCATATCCACACACGCCTAGTCATGAGCTGTAGGTAACGATCGAGAGAACAAGGTCGCAAGGACAAGCGGCTGAGACCTGGTTTTCCCTCCAGGGACTCAGGTTCACCTTCCGCAACGGGGTGAGGAGTTCAGAGATCCAGAGGAACATGGAAATAGAGCCGCTGCTTCTTCGGATGGAGAGGAGCCAGCTGAGATGATTTGGGCACTTTATTAGGGTGCCACCTGGTTGGCTCCCGGGGGAGCTGTTCTGGGCACGTCCCACCGGGTGGAGGCCTGGGCGGACATAGTGACACGCTGGAGGGATTAAGATGTTCCCAACCACCCCCGGGGGAAAATCTCTGGGTGCATGTTTCATTCTCATTATCAGCTTGCAAAATCGGCGCCAGGCTTATGAAAGACTCGCCCTACTCCACGAAGCCCCTCTCGGGGATTATGGCATTGTGTCTCACGTGGGCACAAGCCAAAGCAGCCCCTTTAATGCAGACACACACGGAGGCAGTGCGGCGGGAGCACCTCGTCCTGGACTCGAAACACTGACTAATCGGGACAGATGCACTGGCGAGCGCTGGCAGGCCGTCGTGCGGCGACCCTGGGAGAAAGCTCCTGGTGCAGGCGGTGTGCTTTTTCCGCGCTTTATTAAAGCCCGCCCACAGTGGGCCGGTCTGCAGCGGAGGGCACTATCTATTGCCTTCATCCCGGGGTTTTTAACAAGCGAGAGGGGAGTTTGGGAGCCTCATCGCCACGGCCCTGCCTGCACCCTGACGGCTTATTAAAAATGGATTAGAGAGAGAAGGCGCGAGATGGCCGCCGTTCACTCCCTCCCGCCTCCCCAGGCCGGATCTGTTGACAGCCCCATTTGTTTTCATTTTCAGGATGTTTCGCTCGATATCTAATGAAATAACTATCTACGTATCGAGCAAAACATGAAGAGCAAGGGGCGGAATTGTCTGACTGTCACTTACAGATCTGCCAACCCGCGTCTATCTCGATTCCATTACAGTTTTGTCATCATGATATTTTACATTCTGTCACGGCCTGTAATGATTTTTATTGCCACCAGTACTGTGTATCCTCCCGGTTAATATATACTGCTTGTTCGCCCCTTTGGCCTGTTTATTTATTTACTTATTTTAAGTAAACTATCAATAGCTGAAATAAATGGCTTGGAAAAATATAACGCAAGTGCATAAATATAAGTCTTTGCATTTGTACGTAGAATGTGGTCATTCTTTCCTAAGTTTCTGTGTGAGGTAAGGGGCAGGGACATTCCGGACTCTTTGCTCGTTCCCTGGATGTACAGGTGCAGCCAATCAGAGGGTGTTCGAAGAAGCGCTGCGAGGCTTAAGTCCAGAAGAAGATTGGGAGCTATTTTGCTAATGTGAGACCGGGCTTTCTTTTGCCCTTGTTCTGCAATTTGGTGAGTTAAAATGCCACATCAGACAGCTCTAATTCACAGTCTGGCATCTGCAGCCAGCTGGACCGCAGTGTGTCATTGTACGAGTTAGCAAATGCTTGAACATTACTATTATTTTATCTTTGTTTTAGTGTAGTTAAATAAACCTCCTTCAGTTTAAGGTTGGATGAAAAAGAAATCAGGATTGGTATTGCCATGCCTTAAAAATCGTGACTTTAAGTCACAAAAATCATTAAGTCATAGGGAGAACTCAGGCACTTTGGCAATAATCTGCACAGGGAGTATTTAAAATAGCTACAGTTTGTATTATTGCATTTAAAGTGTTTTATACAACCCTAATCTCACTCTCTTTTTGAAGTAGCAGTTATTGTGATGGTTATACAGTTATGGGAGTTGATGAGCTTCTTACATCATAAACAGCCTCACTGACGTACAGTAACTTTTTCAGAATATTTCTATCTGAGCGGGTGTTCAAAACCACAAAGTCGAGCAGCGAGGCGCTGTTTCTGATTTCAGTTTCTTTTTAGGAATTACAGACTTAAGTCTCTCCGCACATGAATAAACCATTATCAGGGGGTCAGGTGGAGTGACTAAGCCCCACGGCACCTCCAGCACCACCCCTGGGAGACCCCTCAGTCACATGTTTGATTCAGAGGTGGGATGAAGAGCTGCTTTGTGAGCACTGAGGAAGTGTCTTGTCAGCACACACCGGCAACTTTTGAAGGAACGGTTGGCGTGAGGGTGGGGGAGGGCGAAAGAAAAATGTATACAGGACAGCATAGCCACATCTCCTGGCACACTGTATTCCTTCCGGAAGCTCCTGTAGACCCTCCTTTGCTGACCGACACTTTTCCCTGCTCCTTCCTTTCTCCCCTGAGCTCCCGGTCTCTAATATTCTAAACACGAGAGAGTCTGCCAAGCCCAGAAGCTTCTATGCGGTGACACCAATCCGCCAAGCCCCGAAGCTTCTACACGGTGACACCAAGCATAAATATCGTTTGGGCAGATGAAAAGTTAAAGGTTCTTAGGCAGTCTATTTGCAGCTCATCAAAAGGCTGATAATCTTGTCCTTTCTCGCGTAAATGCTATGAGCTCCTTAATTATAGAACAATCATCTAATCAAGCCTTAGGGAACCAGTTGTGGCAACATCCTGCCATGTAATGATTAGGAAATTCGGGTAATTATACACGGTTCTAACCTGAAAACCCCAAACTCATTTCCAGGCACTTCTATACAGATGTTCACCCCAAGTCCCAGTGCCTGTCTGCCGCTCTCGTCTCCCCGGTGGCCAAATCCACGCTGCGCTCGGCCATGTCTGACGGCCGCACGTTGACGGATCTAGCTCTCTACGTCACCGTTTCAGGAAAACATGAGAGTTGCCCCTCTGACAAAAAGCCCCCCCCCGTGACAATATCCTCGAGGCAGGGAGTGGGGAAAAAAAGCAGACAAGTAGAAAGGTTTCCGATTGCATTACCATCCCAGAAACTGGCAAAAAAAAAAATTATTTTGACTTAAAGGTTACAAATCAGGAGTAAAATGCGATTTGAAACGGTACACTTCTTTAACACGTGTGAACTTTTCCGATAAATCCATCAATTCCTGAGTCTATGGTAAACGGGCCTGTTATATTTTGATCCTCACACGCCCCTGTCAGCATTAAAGAAGCCGCCTCTTTTATAAGCGGGCGCCATATTGGAGCACCGGGAGCCTCCAGGAGGAGGCCTGGCTGTATTTCAAATATCAATTGGTGGCATCAGGGCGCCTCAGTAATGTGAAGTATTATCTGAAATTAGTTTAGTCAATTCATCATCTCAAAGGGCAGTTGGTCTGGCGCTGATTAGTTATTGTACACACTTGTCAATTAAGGCTCCCCAGAGAGCAGACGTAGTGGAGACTCCTCTGGCCCGTTATAAAACGGGGGGAGGGTGAGCTTCGAGAGGGGGAGAGAGAGGAGCTGCATGGTATCGGTTACATTACACCATTGGAGTAGAGTACATGGGTTGTTGTGTCTTTGTGTGCCCTTTGTTGGCCGGAAGAATGCTGTAGCGATTGTCTAACATCCTGAGTGCATCCCAAGATTCTGTGGGAGCAGACCACAAAATACATATGATTAAGTGTATTTTAAGATAATGAACCAAGTGGGACAGACCTACCAGCAGGATGGATGTCGCTCTGCTCCTGCCCCCACCCTGAACCTGCCCCAAGAAAAGGTGTGGTTTGTAGGGGTGTGGTGCGGGTGTGCTGCAAAGCAACCTGCTACCCCATCGCTCTGGGCACAAACCAAGCCTGCTGAGGTGCTCATTTTCCCGTTTCCCCAGATCCACAGGCTGCAGGTGCCTTCAGCATGGCCTGGAAGTCTTGCCGCTTAACTACGCCAGCAGTCTCTGCGCACGTTCTAATCATTTGAAACATACAATCATATCGTCAATTAGTTACGATATATTTCACGTATAAAGGATTAAATCTCTGACAGTTTTGAGTTAGGCAGAAAGGGGGGGGGGGGGCATTGAGAGACATTGAAAGGACTCGGGCGAGCTGTCACCGCAAAACACACACGTTGAAGAGACACTGGGTTTGGGAAGAGAGCTCCACGGATGGGCCGCAGGTGCCTAATGGAGCGTGAGCCTGTACCCTGGGAACGGCAGTGAGGGGGAGAGGTTCTCCTGATAAGACAGGCTATTCCCCACCTGCTCCAAAACACGAGTGTTACCCTCTCTTTAACCTATCGGCCCAGATTGGATACCTCCACATCCACAAATACCAGGAAGATAGAAATAATCATCTGAGTAAAGGAAGCGCCATGCTTACCTGCCTTGGTCTATACGCCATACTCCAAGTCATTATCAATATTTAATACATTAATAATTATGATTATTCTATCGGATCAGTAGACTGCAGTGATGTAAAGCTCAAAACCTCAGACAGTAAGGATAACTTCCTTTGGTTCACATGGTTCAAAATCCAGATAAACTTTTCTGATCCTTTGAATAATATATCCATATAGACCGCAGATGTTCTACATACCAGTGAGAGAGAAGAAGCTTTTTACTGCATACTCATGGTGTAGTTATTTGATTAACAGCACGTTTTAACCAGTAAGTATGGAAATATGCAGCTTCGGGGCCTTCGCCAGAATTCGATATTTTATTTAATATTTTATGGCACAATATGGGTACTGCTTATGCTCATAATTATGCATAATTAAACACATACTTGTAATTACATGCCAACATTCATCCACTCCGATCATTTGGACCCAGAAGTGGCAAAGAAAATGGGAATCCTCGCGTCTCTCTCTCCCCGAACAGCAGCCCGCTGACCGGCATTGCGCTCAGCGCGTCTTTATTTATATATTTTTAGAAGCTCCTCCCCCCGAGAGCTCCACCAAAGGGGCAGACTTTGTAAATGCATACTGATGCATCGCAAAACCACAGGGGTGGATGTAACCTTTCGCACAGGAAGACGATGTTATTAAGAAAGCCATTCATTTAAGGGTTTGCTGACCGTAACTGCTGTTCCCATTAGTTACCGAGCTGTCTTTTAAAATGTGAAGGGGAACCAAAAAAAAAACCTAAATACCACCAGACAAAGAAGCCTGTTGCATATCACTTCCGATTCAATTTTCTACCGATGACCTATAGTTACTAGAAAGCTCTCTGCCATCCTTGGATGACAGACTTATGCAAGTGAAGATCCAGCCATTACTCATAATGTCAACGAAACGATCTCTAATGTCTGATCCCGACACACAGGCCCCGTTCGGCATAAATTAAACCTTTGATCCATGGAGCTACCTGTGATTAATATAGCCCTTCTCGCCAGTGCACCTTTTAGCCGGACACTTGGGGTCCGGATTGGAACCACTCTACTTTTCGATCCTGCTAGATGGTCACACGTCCACATAGCCCCTGGGTCTCTGAGGTCTATGCTTTTTATTACATGTAGTCACCCTAATTTTGTGCTGAATACCTTTCCTGTATCCTGACTAAACTTCCCAAGTTAAGTGATTTAAATTGTCGGGAGAATGCTGAAACCTTGCAGTAGCTTACACACACAAAATTAATATATTACTTCACAGATGAGGGAGGGAACAGATGACACACAGGAGTCCTATTAATAGCTGCACCCACTTTTGACAAAAGAATTGTGACAATTTTCCCTTAAAGCTATGATATTTAGCCTTGGGTTGATAACGCTCCTCATTTGCACGCAAGGAAACGCCGAGATATCCGCTAACAATGGAACAATGGTGTTGCATCGCAGTTAAACCACCACACGTTATGACACGCACACATAGTTATGTGTTACATCTTCTCAGTAATGGTGTGACCACAAAGGAACGCCTTCACGTGTTTTAATTACAGCTGAAAAGAGGCTGAGACAGGGCGCAGGCAGCCATCAGCCTGGGAGCCTTCAAACGTAGTTTGCCGTGAGGATGCGTGTACTGGGGGCACGGCCGCCTGACTGTGAGCCGGATCTGCCGAAAATGAGAGGAGCACGCAGCACTGTCGCAGCGGCTATCAGAGAGCCTCCCAGAGCCTCCTACACAGGCCGTGGGGGAGGCGAGGGGCTCACTCCGACATCGGAGCTGCAAAACGGCGGCCAGCGGCAGCCAGAGAGGCAACTCCGTGGGCTTCCACAATGGAGGAGACAGGAGTACAAGTGGCCATGGAGGACCTGCCTGCAGCTAATGGTGCCATTATGTACCATCAAAAAAAAAAGACACACACACCGTAGGTGCATCAAGTTTGCTTGAGGCTCCAACAGGGAAAATGCTGTGATGCTGAGAGCAAGGGCAAATCATATTTATTTGGACTCAGTCGACAACAATTATTAAAAAACTGCTCCCCCGAATGTTTTTTTGTTGAAACTGCATCGTTCTGATTTTGAAAACGAAACCTGTGTACGATATATAGACAAAAAAAATATGCCATTAACAAATTACTACTGCTATGGACACAATTCCACAATAGAAATACATCATCAGGATTAATATTTGGATGAAGATCCATTTATTAAAGGAGATTTATAAGCTTAACACTAACGCTCCACTGTTTTGAGATCACTAGCCCCAAGTCGCTTTCATTTATCACACCATCCACATGCCAATGTCCTTAGTAACTAACTAGTTACTTTTAAATTGTGAATAAACAAGTTGCCTGTCCAATTGTTAATATGTATAAACCATAGTTATCAAGTAAGGAAGCGAAGAGCAAGTAGGCAGTTATAAATATGCACTGTTGCTTTAATTATACTGCTTTTGTTTGTTTTTTGTTTTTTTTAACAAAATGTGTCCCAAATATAAGAGCAATGATGACATTAATTATTAGCCTATCAGGAATATATTGTACGCCTACTTTACATTTTATTTATTTACAGATTAGTGCCAGATGATAATGAGGCCGGATATGACATTGTGTGGTACATTTAAACACTTTGCCTCTGTGAATGTACACTACAGCGTCACGGACACTGGCTTTTATTTGTCTTCCATAATTGCCAAGCACACAAAGGGCTGCTCTCAGTGCGCTGAAAAACAAAAACATTAATTAATATGGTCGGTGAAAAAGTCCTTGCAGTGAATGCACAGCAGCCTCGTACGGGGCTGTGGAGGGGGGGGGGGGGGGTGGTGTTACGGACAGCACCCATAAGGACGTCAATGCTGATGCTTTTGCATCCCCGCACCCCCACCGACCACCAAACTCTTATAAAGTCTTTCATCCTGTTTACGAGAAACGGATACGTCCAGGCGCCTTGAGACACAAGTCTGACGACACGCGGAAGCTAAAAGGTACAGATGAGGTGAAATCCGTGCCGATGGAGGAAATATACGCCGACGTACATCCATGCCGCAGAATCCAGAAAGGTCAGATAAACCAGAATCATCACAAAAGGTCATTTTTTTTTGCTCCCCGCATAGCACGGGATGCGTAAAGCCACATTCTTCATCTACGATAAATAAAGTTCACTACCCGATAACGTTTTTCATTTTGTATCACAGAAGACGGCAGTGTGAGTTCATGCTCATGATTTAAAATTGATAAGGATTAATATAAATATGATGACACTCCGATCCTGATATTTTGCTTCTGAGTTGGGGTGGGGGGGGTTGAAACACAGAGACTGAATCTTAGCTGGCAAGGGAGAGGCAGATGTAGAACTGAACAAGGGATATGGAAGAGATGAAAAAGATATGCTTTCATACAGGCGACTGGTGGAGTCAAGAGTGCTTGTCTTGCTTGGTCACGTAGCTGTTCAATGTGTGGGTACAGTTGGAGTATGGATTCGAGCATCGCCGCGCTTTTATCTTTGGACTGGGCTTCCAACAATCTGTTTCTGTGCCGTGGTCAAAGTCGAGCGACCCCAGCTCAGAGAGAGTGGCCGGGAGTAAGCAAAGCGCAGTGAAAGAACTGGGAGCCAGCCCCCGTGGGCTAAGGAATTCTGAGGCACGAAACACTGAGGGTTCCATTTTCCTCTCTTTCAGAAAACAGTGCAAGGTCCTGGGATTGAGAAAAGTGATTTCTATTTCCATTTTGAGCACTTTCCAAAGCACTCAGAGCCTTTAAAAGCATGGTTACACCAGTTTAGTATCCATTACTTTTGAAAAGGGGTGGTCTTTTGTATGACTCTGAGCCCTCTCCTCTCCTCCTTGCACAGTTACGGCTGATGCAAATTCTCCAAAAAAAAGAAGAAGATGGAAATGGCAAAAAATGTCCCATAAATCTGTTATACTGAGCTCTACAACATCTCAAAAAGGTCTTGCTTTGCATTTCATGCTGGCCAAACAGGTCTGCACATACAAGAGATTTTAAATGGTTGTGGTTTAAGAGTGTGAGTTTAAGTGGTTGTTCACTTATACAAACACAAAAAACTATATATTCACAGGAATGAATATATACAGATCCAAGCAGAATGAGTTTTTTTTTTTTTTTTAAATATAGGAGTAGATATAGTCGCATTGCACTGCCGGCAATAAATATAAATTAATTGGTGTGAAACTGACGCACTTAATAAATGTTTGGAGCATTATTAGGGGATCAGTTAAGATTTTTTTGGCCAAGACTGCGTTCACACCTCATGACGCGAGAGAGTCTATAAATAGCATCATTTTAATTGACCAACAGCAGTGCCTGATTGACAGCAAACTGTTATGTAGAACACGTCCCATACTGCACGAATCAAGCAAGCATGAAATAGCCTGAAATGGAAGATGCTTTAAACCACTCTTTAAAACTGTTTAAAAGTGCTTTTCTTTATCATACTTGATTTGAAAGGGCACCAGTGCATTGTGCAATGATGGCTAAATAGAGATCTGTATGTCCACTCTTTGAGTTTAAACTTCACTCATTCTAACACCATGTCCAGCCGTTTTACATTGAACTAGTGCCAGGGAATAGGAAAGTACGCAAAGACTGATTTAACAAGTAACGAGAACGCAAACAATCGAAAACTGATTTATTAAATCTTCTGTTGGACAGTCGTCTCAACGGTAACAGCAGGTTCCACTCATTAGTCGGATCAGGCTGAATATATTAGTGAAAATGGTTTAAATTCTTAATGTTTTTTCAGCTTTTGCTTTTTTCAGCCTTCCCTTAACCTCCACTGCTACCTCCTCCAGAGGACATATGCGGTCATTTCCTGTTGTCCTTGGGTCAAAAGAGGCAATACCTCCACATATAGATATAAAGTAAACTTCAAAGACAGCACCGGCTTATTTTAAATTGTTCCGCACCTTGAAGCATAGCTTCAAGGCTCTCATTGCCCTTAAAGACCCAGCGTTTATCGGCTTTGGCTCTTTTAAAAGTCATCCCTCTTGGCTTTCAGTTGTCTCCATCCTCTCCATTGGTGGAACGATACGCAGGTGAAAAATTACAGCGCGTAACTGAAAAAGGATGCTGGTCGGGGGTGCTCGCAGGCGCACTGCGCATGTACCAACCCCCAAAAGCAACAGGAGCCGTGTTCGTACTGCGGAAATCAGAGCCTATGTTTCATTTAGCCGTCGTCCTTTAACAAATCTCAGTCCTGTCCACTCCTACGCTGGTGTCTTAATGATCGTTGAATACTTTAACTATTTTCTGTGCATTATGTCCGAAAGTAATCATCACACAGGCATCACCAAAGCAGTAATCTGGGAAAACAGGATCTCATACAACTCACGCACTATATCACCACTAAATGGGAGACGTTATTCTATTGATATACACATTACAATTTACTTCCTGATCCACGTTATTTCTCTCAATTCCCTGTCAGACAGTCCACATTTTTGCAGGTCTTGGCAGGGAGCAAAAAAGTGGACTGTCTTGCAGGTCCCTGAGGACCGGACTGAGAAACACTGCTTTAGAATTCTGGATTAATCTTAAATGTGCTAAATATATATGAATATATTTCACAAAAAAACAAAACTGTAGCAACCAAGAGTACAAGGAGCGGAAAGACTGAATCCTGATAAACTGCACACAGTGAAGAAGCGCACGTCACGTTAAAGGCCTTACGTACAATAAACTGTTAATCCAATCAGATGGCACACAGCGGCCAGAGAGGCGGGGCGAGCTGGTTATAAATAGCGATTATGAAGGCAGGGAACGAGAGGCGTGTGTGAAGCTGGAAGGAGCCGGCAAAGGTTTTGGTGACAGAGATTTACGACAAATTAACGGCAAGCAGCTGGATGAGAGTGCAGGAAGAAAAGAGGGCAGACCGCTCTGACAGCGTGGGGAGGCGGCAAGGTAAGAACAGCGCCAAATGGGGCCTCCTGCTTCCCTGGGCGACTCCGGCAAACGCCCCCCCTGCCCCCTCCCGTGAAACCGTGTGCAGTGACAAAGCCAGAGTACGTCGCCACGCCTCGCCCTACAGCCCCTGCTAGCTTGGCAAGCAGGAGTGGCAAAGCACATATCATTATTTCTATTATAATAACACCGCTTGTTATTATCACCCTCTTGCTTTTAACCATAAATAAAATTTCATTTAGAGTCTCTTAAAAACTCATAAAGCATTAATATTGACTCAGGGCTGCAGGGCGGGAGTTCACCTCTCATCCACTAAGAGCATGGTCCATTTAACTTTTGTGCCATTAAAGATAATACTAATAAAAAGAAATTGCTAACACGAAACCAGCCCACTCCAAGCCCCACTCACCGCCTCATCAATATATATGCACATCCCCCTGGATGGAGATTTATTCCGTTCCCTCGTACCGCCAAGTGCATTTTTTTGTGGCGAACAAGTTTCGGCTAATTACGACGCAAGTAGCACCAGTGCCTTCCCAGTAGGACCCAAGTGCTGCCCAAACGCAGAGACTCAGAGGCGCACACCCCCACCCACGTGCGCGCTCCCCTCTCCCTTCTCCCGAGGTGTCACGCTATTACGGGGATGCAGCGTTAATAAAAGATTGTAGAAGGAACTGACAACGCATGGTTGATCTAATGAGATCCCTAACTGTTCCTGCCATCTGCTAACAAGAAGCCATGACATTATCTAAGCTAGAGTTTGTGCCTTTTCGTTCAATATAAATACAAACTTAAACACGGGTATATTGATGCAGTGATCTTTCTTCAACTAAATACTTCTTATCAAAGACATTAATTCCAATAGTAAGATAAAACACCAGTTATTGTTCACTGTCATTCGAATGGGTCTTGAGAGCAGATTTAAAAAAATCACAATAGATCTGCGAGACATACTACAATGAGAACGCTAGGTGATCAATATATTGGAAGGGGAACTTCAGCTATGCAGAATTTTTAATTGTGGACATTTCAAAGAAAGCTTCATGAATGAGCCATTGCAGTATAAACTATCTTAAATAGTTACTGCTTCTAATTTTCAATTAAGATTTTTTTTTTTTCCAGAATTACATATTGGGCAAAATATTTCTTTTTGCAGTGACGTTTTAGTTGCATCTGGACTTCCAGAGAAGTAGGATTCTACAATAGCTGGTATGGTCAAGTCTATTACTTGGACATTTTTAAATAATTCAGGGCAGGAATTAATATTACACCTCTAATTAATTAGACAATACAAAGAAGGCTGAGGGATGTTTCACACGGTGACAAATGTTATCAGAAAGGAAAAAAAAAAACGAATGTCTCCTCACCGGAGGTTATCCTTGAAAAAGCAACAATAAACTGGAACCGATCTTATCACAAATTGTATCCCTTACAAAGATCTCTTACATTGGCCCCCATCTTCAGCCGAGCTGGCAGACAGACCCGCGCGATTTACAGCAGATATTTAACTAAATCCGTTCCAGTAAAATGCAAGACCGGAAGCCTCGCTGGGACACACACAGCGGTAACGTCTGCAATCCCCCCCCCCCCCCCGAGCTCAGACGTGTTGAGTTGCCCGGTGATCAAGACTGGTACGGGGGGGTGGGCTTTGCGTCTCTGATTGTCACGACCTGCTGCCACCTATGGCTTGGTGCACCGTTAAGGTTTCCTGGACGCTGATGTATCGGTGTTGTATACAGCCTGCCTGCCACCCCCTTTGGACCCATTGTCCCGGTCCCAGATTTGAGAAGAACCGCTATCCCGTACGACAAATAATTAAACTAAGAGCTACGGTCTGATTGACTAATTACTGCTAGAGTAAAAAAAAAAATAAAAATCCAGGTGCCTGTTTATCGGGCTTCCGAAGGTGAAACGTCCTTCAGGGGGGATAAACGCTATCTGACTGCCGCTGTCACCCAGGCTATGGGGAATGACTGCATCCGTGCAGGAAAAGACACGGAGATTCGGTCCTTGGGGAGGTCCCCGTGTATCATTTCAGGGCGAGTGGCTGTGATGCCGCATCAGTGCCGATGATGCCCATTTACAATGAAAATGCACGGCAGGAAGGCAGACAGGCTTAACACGGGAGCGCGCATTAACGCCGGTCACCGTCGGCGAGCAAATTGAAAAGCGCGGTATCCATCAGAGAGCAGGCTTAGGCCGCTCTCCTAACACGCTTAAATTGCAGTAATCTCCGATGCAGATCACATCTGCGGTTAATTGGAGGATTTGCCGGAGGATCTGAGCGCGGCTTCACTCTGCTCCTGCGCCCGTGTTTATTTTCGGAAAGCGGCGCCTTTAACCGTTTGCCGACCGAGGCCCAGGCGAAGGTGGGAGGGCAGCCATCGCTCGCCAGAGCCGCGTAATAAAACATAATCGCTCCCTTTTTGGGTCACAGGTGCTCGCTCGGCGTAAGCGGTGCCAGTGTGGGGTTGTCGGTTCCGCGTCCGGCCACGCGGCAGTGCCCGTGGACAGCGCCACGCGCTCGGAAACAGGCGGTTCCGTCGGGAAGCGCGTCGGCGCGGGGGAAATGGGCTTCCTGCGCGCGGCCGAGTGAGCTGCTCGTAAACATGCGTATGCGCGTACACGCACACATACACGAACCACCCCCGCGCTGTCACGGTGACGGTAGGAGGAGAGTGCTGGGTGGGGGGGTAGGGGAGAGGTGTTAAGAGTGCAGGGAGTGGCAAGCGATTATCTGTTTTTTTCCCATTACCCCGCTGTATACATGCGCCTCATTTACATTCATGGTTATCCAGATAATGAAGCTTTCAATCCGGGGGATCCTGCGGTGAGAACAATGAACCCAATTACCTCCTGCCGCCCGCGAGATGGGATGGCAGACTCCGAGACAGATGGGAGAGGCCGCGGTCGGCCGGCGATCCAATCACATTCATCTCGCGCGGGGGGGGGGGGGGGGGGGGGGGGGGGGGGGGGGGGGGGGGGGGGGGGGGGGGGGGGGGGGGGGGGGGGGG
>JAODJX010000035.1:5543128-5560140 GCA_026776945.1 Isichthys henryi | reverse complement strand
CCCCCCCCCCCCCCCCCCCCCCCCCCCCGCCCCCCCCCCCCCCCCCCCCCCCCCCCGCCCCCCCCCCCCCCCCCCCCAGATTGCCAGGCAGCGTGCTGAATTTCCATTGTGGCCGTGGTTAATAATTCCCGCCACGTCCCCTGATAACTAGAACGCCCGAAATAAAGCTTCAGCCTGCCGTGTCCCCGCTTTAAAAAGGGCCAACAGTGGCAAGCCTTCGGTTAACGCCATTATTTAAAGGCGTTTGACCAGCTGCCATCTGACGCGTCCTTAAACACACAACACAAGCCTTCCTCATAAGACGCTGCTCCCATAGCGCCTCACACTGATTAATATGTTTACACTACACCTTCACACAGCTGCGTGTTTATGGCAGGAGTGTCCCAAAGTCTCTTATTCTCATATTTACTTAGCATATTTACTTTCCCCGTCAAACGTGGGTTGACTGGATTTTTTTTTCTTGAGCCCCTCCCCCCCACTCTTGACTTATCTCCTCATCAACAGTCACAGAAAACATGGTGCTAAATCAATATTAGCACTAATAATGTAGCCTATATTTTGATTGCGGCCATTAGAGCCATGCAGCTATCGGAAGCGGTGTGAGAGCAATGTGGACCTCCTGTTCAGCAGGAGAGCCAGAAGCTGGCTCCAGGCTCCTGCGAGGAGGCAGGCGTCCGCTACCGTTTGAGAAGCCCCCGCACCGACGTCGCCTCGCTTCCGGCGTTTTCCTGTATGATTTACGGCTCCTTCCGTTATGTTTTACATACGCCGCAAAATTTACAGCGCGGCGATGTCAGAAAGATGATTATTGTTAATTCCGTGAATATGGTGAAAGGATGGAAGGCAGGAGAAGAAGCTGCGATGGGGACCGCAAGCATCTGCACAGCTGTCGTATTCACGTGGGGGCAATTTCCGAGCCAGTGGAGGCGTGAGACGAGAAGCACCAATGATGCGATATCAGGAGAGTGCTGCGGTGTTTAAGGCTGGCTTGGAGAACTCCCTTAGATATACGTGAAAGGGTATGAAGATGGCAACATATCAGTGTCTGATCACCGGACACAAAAGCGTTTGTGTGCTGAGCTCAGAAAGGGAACAGAGGACCTTTTTGCATAATGGATGACGCTTTCACTCAGTTGACAGTCATATAAAATTGGCCAGTCATTGTCAGTATGCCAATTTTGTTTGTTTTTCAAAGACGAAGAATGACATTTGTATGTCATATGTCACCATTAATGAGATAAACATCGTGCAGATGATGAATTCCTGATTTTCAAACGTTTAAATGGTATAATTATGGATGGAAAGAAGCGAGGCTTTAAATTGAAATCCACAGTGCCGTCACTGACTGGCGTACAGGAGCCATGGGAAACAGCGTAAATCTTTGATAGGGCAGAATATGCATACCCACAGTAACAGGCAGTGTTACATAATGAAAAAATATGTTTTTATTAGTTGAGACCAAGGTAGCTTTTGCGGTGCTGATGTTCGTTCATTCTAACCCATATTCATGGCCTTTATCGGTCATTACGATGTACATCTGTCCATCATTACAGTGCTGCTTGGGTCTCTTTATGAGTTTTTCAGCTGATTGCTGTGTTTGATTAAAATGTAACGTGAACAGGACACCTTACCATCTAGGAATCACTTGATAAATTGTATCATATTGTGCAATAATATCGCATAATATGTGATATTAGTCTGGAAGCTCTTAAATGTTCTTCTGTAAGAAGAAGCTATGTAATCAAACATCCATTCTATGCCAAACATATAAAGGATAATTTGCACAACAGATGAGACTCAGTCTCTGTTATCTGATTAAACTGCAGTCAAGAAGCTATTATATAGTAGTGATGTTTAGCCATTCTAAGGGAGTTGGGCCGTACGGCGAATAGCAATGAAAGCAAAACCAGTCAGAGTACCAAAAAAGCAGTAATATATTGAATTTAGAAATAGAGAGGATCTGTTGTATTTTGCGGTTCTATTGATTAGGCACCAAGAAATTGTGTGTTGCAGAATGACGTTTGGAATTTCAGAATTTCATTTGGAATTTCAGAATTTCATTGGGAACCGTGGACGCATGACTTAAATTTTTCTGTTGAATACCTATCTTTCAGACTGCTCTGTTGTAATCCCTATGCATCCCCTAAAAAGGCTTATTTTAGTAATACTGCTTTGTGTAACGCTGTGGTCTCTCATAAGCATTGCTGTTTATTTCGAATCATGGTGCAGCACTGCGAGGCTGGCACGCCCCAGCTCGACACAAGGCCCGCATGCGTGCCAGCTTGGCGCCATTTCACAATGGAGAATTGGCCAGTTATGAGACTGGCACTCTGATCCAGTTGGTCACACTCGAACCTGCTGGGACCTCCTGCTTAAAAAACACGTCAGCAGGCTGGTAGAGTCACTCCAGACTGCACGGCACATCTGCCCTCCGTGTGGTTCCGCTCTGCCTCGTCTGGCCAGGGTTTCTGGCCAAGGAAGGGCTCGGAACCTTACACTCTGCTGCCTTTTGGATTCACTGATTTGGTCTCGCCCAACGAACAAGCCATGCATTCACAAACCTGCATAAACCAACCAGACGGTGATATTTCATGATATTCAAAATAGCTAAGCACTCACCACGGTTCTGGGTTATGATTAATGCGCAGTGTTTGAGAATAAATATGTTCGTGGCATCATCATCTCTCTTTCCTACTCGTACGCATGAGGCATATATGGGACATTATCCTGATGTGCTTGTTATGTAACAGTCTAATGTGTGCTCCGTAAATTTAAAAGGTCATCGAGAGGGCTGATGATGTATAAATGGGCAAAAGGCAAGTCATACAGATGGAAGTTATCTTGCGGTGATAGCACAACTCTTTCCCACAGCTACATTTACCCTGTCACAGCACTGGAGCATAGAAGAGTCCACTAGAGAGTGAAACGCAGTGCTGTTGTCAGGCTAACGCTAACTGTGGCGTGTTTATGCTACTCTGGTGTGGAAGCACACATGTGTTGTGGCTAAACTGTTGTAACTCCTCATTCTACCCTTGGGTAATAAAAATCGCCATGGCGCCAGGTCTGCTAAATGTCTAGGAAATATGGGTAGCCAGTGTGTGTTTTGTGCCATAGTGTTGTTCACTGTAAACAGGCATTTGGTGTTAATTTCATAGAGCACCAGCTGAACATTAAATACAGCAGTTAGCAGGTTGGAAACAGGCTTCTAAGAGCACGTGAGCTTGTGATATGAGAAAGTCGATAATGCATGAAACCAGGAGACACACAGAACGTTTCACCGCGAACACAACCATGTGTCTCGTGAGCCGGACACTTCTTTGTTTACGCGCATTTTTCTACAGACTCAGAAACACACAGGAAATCTAATTTCCTTGCAATGCAATCCATCCCATCAGATGAATTATTTAAATTACGCACCGTGGAAGCTCGCAAGCAGCGGGAACAGCGAGATGCACGGGAAAACAGCGGTGTGGGCTTTAGGATGACGCATGTTCCAGGTCGAGCGGGGTCGAGTTACAGGGCTTTCCCGAGTATCTCCGTTAACAACTCCGAGGTCCAGTAGTACTCCCTGCCACGCTCCGTCAGCATCCGACAGTAACACTATACAGCCGGAGCACTGACATTATGCCGGCCTGGAAAAATCTCTAATGGTCCGAGACTCCTGCACTACGTGTGGCCCCTACTTAACATTCTGAATCAATGGCATCCCAGATCCTGAGATATTACCACTAGCGGAGAAGCTCGCCGCTCCTAAATTTACCCCTCCCCGAAGCACGTTTTGCCTCTCCCTTATTCCCTCACAACATTAATGGAAGGCAGATGTCCATGAGCGCGTCCAGGTTTTATGCTCGCATTACTGCTTTTCAGAGTCTTTTTTTTTTTAACTCTCAGGTGATTTTTATAAAGCACAGCATTGATCACAATATGTCCAAAGCCCACGTCACAGGCTGCTCGCCCATATTTTATTATCAATGTGTCAGGTCGTTCATTAGCTGAAACTCCAGAGACTGCTGCAGAAGTCTTTTGCCCCATTACTGATCATTTAAAAACTTAGCCTCAAAGACTTCTCACTGACCAAAATTGACGCTTTTTACAAGAAAAACAATGAAAAAAGTAGAAAAATAATGGAATTTTTTAGCATAAATGGGAATGCACTGTATCAGTGTGCTGTATAGATATATGAATGGTTACATAAATCCATCCATCTTCTACACTGCTTAGCTGGCAAAGTGTCCCAACCTACATAGAGAGAATATATATACAGTACCAGTCAGAAGTCTGGACACATCTGCTTGTAATACATTTCCCTCTATTTTAGCTGCGTTTTTCACCTTATAAGCCCCCTTTAGCTTATAGGAACCTTGGATGTTAGCATTATGCCCCCAGGCAATGAAATAATACATATCAAATGTTGCAACGACCAAGAGTACTGTACAAGATCTCAAAATTTTCTCATATTTTAGTCTATTCAAAATAGCCCCCTTTTGCTTCAATGACAGCATTGCAGACTCTTGACATTCTTTCAGTCAGCTTCCATTTGTAGTCACCTGGAAGGTTTCTCCAACAGTCCTGAAGGAGTTTCCTGAAGTTCTGGGCAAAAGTTGGCTACCTCGCTCTTACTCTTCGATGCAACGCATGCCAAATCAAATCTGAAGGGTTTAGGTCGGGGGATTGTGGGGGTCGGGTTGTCTGGTGCAGCACTTCTCTTTCCTTGTTCACAGGATAATAGTACTTACATAATAACAGTACTTACATAACCTCAAAATGTGCTTAGGGTCATTATCTTGTTGAAAAACAAATGATCTTCCGTAGGCATGTCCAGACTTTTGACTGGTCCTGTACATATATACAGACACACACATGTATGGGCTGTCAAAGTTAACACGTTAACGTGTCCCGGATCTCCTCTTGGCTCCCTGTTCGTGCTCACATCAAGCGCTTGGTGCTGGCTTATGGCTCCATGAATGAACAGGTAACCATTTCCATCAAAAGGCTCCTCAAGACTTATATGCGCCTCCTCTCCTTCGGTCAGCAAACCAACATTGCTCAGAGCTCCCTCCAGCACATGAGAAGGGTCACTACGGACAGTTAGTATGAACTGCTGAACCTCATCCGGTCACCTGACTCTCTCTCCACCTTCAAGAAACACCTGAAGACCCTTCTGTTCCATGAGTTCCTCTAAATCCCGATGCCTCCCACGTTCCCTGAATGTTCATATGTTGCATTTCTGGTTCTTGAATAGTCTAATGAAGTTCCTGTTTTGACAGAAGTACCTCCCGCTCTTATCCTGCTTACACTCGTACCTGAGGTTTCATTAGAAGCTCAGCCTAGATGCACTTATGCCCAGTTGACTCCATGACAGCATGTCACTTGTATGTCACTTTGGACAAAATATGTAAATGTAACGTGTTACCATCAATTTTAAAAGTCACAATGCATTATTATTTCTTGCGTTACTGGACCCGTTAATTTTTGAGACCCCGATGAGAAAATAACACGAGAGGAATTTTTTTAGTAGAGACCTAGAGTATTCCTTCCAGGTTGTAAACAATGTGAGAACTTCAGCTGTGTTGTTGTATAGCATCCCAGAATTCACAGCTAAAAACAATTTTTGAATTAACACTCCATTAGTGTCTCACGGGGAAGCTAAAGGAAGGGAAAGGCATGGAAACATCGCTAGCTGATTCATTTCATTTTTAAAAATGACCAGACTGCTGAGAGGTTAAAAATATAATTTGCAAAAGTTGTTTTATTTTATTGAAAGCTAATCCCTTAAAATGAGAACCTTGCCAGTTATTAAGGCACTTTCAGTGGTTGTCAGGTTTCTGTTTTTAGAGCCATTCCTCAAAAAGATTTTTGTTCCTAAACATTCACATTTTGTTTTGAGAGTAATGTTATAAACTGAGAAGAGTCTGTTGGTGGACATAGTGGAGTGAATTGCATTTATGTACTAGCAGTTTCATTTGACCTATGCGACTCTAATATGGGAATAATCAATTTTTTGTCTTTATTTTGAGACTTGTGTTTGGAATACAAAAATTCCTACACTGAATACACAGACTATAAAATCTATCGTTATGTAAAACTTAATCGTCTGACAGCTATTTCCTTTAAGATTAGGATATCATTGAAAGGCTCTTAGCCTGTAATATGAATGTGTTTTCTGGTGAACTTGGCCCTTTATGTTACAGCAGAGGCTCTGAGTCTGCCGAATGATAGCCATCCCGAGCTGACGGTCTGCATTATCGTTGGCAGGAAAGCCTGGGGAAGCAGTAACGTTTCACCACATTCAGTGTCTGGCACCCCAGCAAACAATAACCAGGGTGTAAAAGGAAGAGCGCCGCCTGGCCTCTTAATTAACTCCTGTTTGGCAACAGGATGTGTCCCTGACAACTTTAATCCATCAGTTATTAAGGCCTTATTTTAAAGGGCCAACACGGACCAAACACCATTAATTACAGACCCCTTTCATCTGCAATTTTCCTCAAAGATTCTTGGGGAAAAAAATGTGGCTCAACAACTGATTTTTTTTTCTCAACCCAATTAACATTCATAAAATATCCCAATCTTTCTTCCTGCTCCCAGCGCTGAAGAGGACCTTGTTAATGTAATGAATGGTATTTCGCTGTTTATGTTTTGAGTTCCAGTCCAGTTTTTCGCCATTCAGGGCATCGGTGATGTTCTGCTTTCAAAAGCAATTCAAAGACCACTGTTTCTGGGCCCCGTTGTGCTCACCATGGATGCAGTTCCTTCGAGACTTCTAATAATGACCAATGCATGAATAAGGACTATTGCTGTTCATTAAGGTGCAAATTTGTTAATGGCGATGATGTCAAACACATACGACAAACAATATATTTCTTCGAAACGATAAACCGCAATTATGCTGTAATGACATAAAGGAGCCAATAAAACCTTATTTCTCTGTTTATATTGTTATAAACTAGATATAAGTATTTAAACCAGCTATCCGTCAGGAAGGGTTGAAGGTTAGTCAGGCAAATATTTACTGTAACACCGTATGACAAACATCAAACTCTGATGTCTTTGTGTCTTTATGAATTTGATTCATTTAGGATGAATAGCATTTAGTTAAAAAGATTTTTTTTTTTATTTGAAATGATGACTTTTGGGATGTAATTTGTACCTGAATAACCTGATACTGTAATACTATAATGGATTTTTAAATGGTTATTTTGTTTATGTCTATTTGAAATGGTTCAGCAGGGATTGTTTGTTCCTCAGTTCTGGCATTTTAGCTTTTCAGAAATGGAAAATAAGGACACTCTGTGTGCTTTTATGCTTGCAATACAGATACAAAATAGGTTGTTAGAAAATTAAGCTGGACTAATAAGCATGGTAGTAACTCAGAGAATATTCCCAAAACTGACTTTTTCCTTGCTTAAAATACATAATGCATCTTTAAAATAATGCGAAATTGTTGTGCGTTCTGTCACTTATGGACAATTGTTGCGCATCATTATTAGGCTCCAAACTCCATTATAAATCCCCTGGGGTCTGATAAACCCGCGGTGACCAGAATCATAAGGAGAATTAAGGATGTCAACATAACCATCCAGCAGCTATTCCTGGGCTTCAGACAGGGGTTTTCGGGTCCTCAATCCGCCCTGCTAATGTAGCCATAAACAGTATCACCTCAAGGCACAGATATATGTTTAACCTCTTTATTAACCTTAATATATGCTTTATTCAAATGGCATGAGCGAACAGCCACTACAATGGGATTTGAAGGACGAGATAAGCCTCAAATATCTTCTATCACCCAAAAATGAGTACAAGACTGGAACCTTTATCATCTTTATATGGAAACCGATCTGTTTGAGCCGTAAGGTCCCCAGCACTCGCGGGTCGCCTTCTCCGTATTCGGATGACAGGCCCCCTGCCTGTCGTGTTTCCTTTGTGTCCACATTGTGTTTTACTGCCCGCGCTTACCACGCCAAGTGCGTCGCGTGTTGTCGTGACGGCGGGGGACATCGGCGTTCTTCGACAGACTGCTTTGCGCACTGCTCTTTGATCTCCAGTCATGCAAAATACAAACAGAATATTATTGGCTGAGTCACAGTCATTACAGCGTCACACCAGAGGGTGTAAAAAGGAAATTGGAAAACAGGATGCAGCTGAACAATACATGTTGTAACTGTTAGGCGGGAGAAACACAAAGGGGCCACCAGTCTCGCAGTGCTGCATTTTACATTTTTTACAGTAGATGGTTTATTTGCTCATCCCAGGCCGGGTGTCCTTGTCTTGCACTTTCTAGGCTGGATTTCAGTGTCAGTGTGACTCCCCTCTACTAATGTCTGGATGGATGGGTGCATGATGGATGGATGGACAGATGGAAGGGTAGATTTCATTCCTTAAAATGAGACATTATAATTCTGCACCCAACTGCTCGTAACCTGCTTTAAGGTTCCTCCTGATCATGTATGACAAGGTGCTGCTGCACTAAATCATAAACGTCTGTCATGCTGATCTTTCGCTCCTGCATTCACGGAAACCCTCTGCTGCCTCGGGACTCTTTCCGCAAAGCTCCATGGGCCAAAGGGCCCTTATGCTTGCACGCTCTCTCTCTCTCTCTTTCTGGATCTGCCTGAGACCAGGAACACTTCAAGGTCATTTTCCGTTTTTTTAATTACACGGCAGACACCAGATTCGAGAGAGACAGTCTAAACTGCGATACGATCTCGGATGAAGAAATCTGTCTCGCTTATATGAAGCGAACAAAGGGGGAGTTTGAAAATAAGCGCGCTCTTCCAAAGATATTCCGTCTTCAGTCAGAGAGTGAGATTTTAAAAGTAACCATGGCGACCGCAGTATAAAATATGTATGTCCTTTACAGCATGTGTGTGCATGGATATTTTTGTGTGTTTTTAGGTGACGTGCGTGGTGAAATCTCCTGTCGTGAGATAGCTGAGTATGCCTAGTGTGTGTGTGTGTGTGTGTGTGTGTGTGTGTGTGTGTGTGTGTGTGTGTGTGTGTTTTGCCAATGTGAGCTCCTATGCGTATATGGATGGATGTGTGTGTGTGTGTCTGTAATTCTTAATAGACTCTGACATTCCTGGAAAACGGAACACTTTAATTCAATGAGGGAACCAGAGTGCAGAGCCTCACTAAAACTGGGGCATAAAATTCACTGTTGGGTAGGGGCCAGCTGCTGAAGAAAGGGCAAAATCTATGGTCGACGTTCTCCGGGTCTGAGAATGCTAGCATCATTCACCGGGCCCGTATTTTTACTGTAATAAGCATCAGGATTCCGTGCACAGACTGTCATAAAGCCCCATTAAGCTTCCCTCGCAGACCTACTCACCTCCGGCTGCTGCCTAATCCAATCTGCCGCACTTCCCCCTCCGCCAAAAGTTTGCAAAAATATCGAATGGTGGTATTTCCGAGGAATACATTCTGCATATTTGCAGGCGTGGATCTAAGGGGTGGCGAGGGAAATGATAGTAAATACTGTACTAGTATCCTTGTAAGTATGTGGCCACCCCTGTTGCCATGCCACATGAAAATAATAAAAACAAAATACAGATATTAAATGCATAGAAGAGACTGGGTGCAGAGTGGCCACGCCCAATAAATACAACTGCCCCCTGATGACCACTCTATTCAAAATAATCTGCAGACAACACTTCATGTTCATTTATCTCTCTGCTTGTTTTCTCTCTCCCAAATCCGGCCCACCGCACCCCCCTGCCCCCACCTCACCCCACCCTACGACTCAGGCGTGGGGTGTGGGGGGGGGGGGGGGTAGGCTGAATGGCAGACTTGACACTTATTTCAGAGGGGTGTCATTAGCGTGGGAAGGATTGGGAGGGGATGAGGGGGGTGCACGCTGATTTGGTGTTGTGGCGCATGCTGAAGCAATCAGCCAATCAGCTGGCCACCGCAATCAGGGGGGGTGCTGCCACTTCCCAGGTCACAGTGGGGTGGTTTACTGTAGGGACGTGTGGTGGGACGGGCGTGACACATACCGCGCTAAATGTGAGATGATATGCCTACTGTTGAAGGCGCTAAGCGTTAAGTGGTTCAGTATATCGCTGTGTTGGTGCTGTCTGGGTAGCTTAATCAAAAGTAGCAATGTAATAAATATTTTGAATATTTAAAAAAAAAAATAAACCCTTTGTTGTAAATGCTGCAAAATTCTTCAAAATTCCCTTTTTTTCCCCCCCGTAAATCTCGGTTCTGCCAAAGAAATTTGCATATGGAAAGTGGGACAGAATACTGTAGTTTCACATTGTTGCATCAATCTCAGCACTACTCCTCACCAAGGTCAGCCTTTGACATACGTCTAAACGGCGTTAAACTGCATCCATCGACCGGCTTTAGAAAATAAGCAACGGCCTAAAAACTGGCTTATTTTGTTTTAGATCACTTACAACAAACGTCTTTCATTTGTATCATGTCACAGTTACGTGAAAAGGCAGAAGACAAGCCTGTGTAATTGTTGTTGATTGGTGCTCTTTGTGTTCTTTAAGTACAGTTAGGCACTGTTCTCTCTCCGTCTTAGATCCTCACAACTTTTTCGTTAAAACGTGCGCTGTTTTTACATTTATGCTTATAACACTGACTCTGCGGGATCTGGATGTGCTTCCTATCAGTTTGTTCAGTTTTACACTGGAAAAAAAAGTGGAATTTCTTTTGACCCCAAGAAAAATAAATGGGTAGAAGATGAATGGATGGACAGAAAAAGGGAAATAAAAATTTTAATTAATTGTCCAAAATTGGCAAGAAATACATTCTGCAATGATAATACTGTACCGTATGACGTAAACTGGTAAAATATGGTGTCTATTTAATGCAGATTAAGCTCCTGTGTACATAAAGGTTCACTTAAGCACGTCACTGAGGCTCAGCAGAATGATCTCAGGCAGGAACATCTCGGAGGGTTTCCTCTCTGGATCTTTCCTGTATTATTTATGTCCCAGAGCCTTGGATGTTAGCAGTAGAGTAAGTTCTCAGAGTGTCCACCTGCGCCTAGACCTGGGCGTGTGCGGCGTTTGCCGTCAGCCGTCATCCTGCATCCGCTACCTCCGTCACTGTCCTTAAATGAAGAGACAGTTTCCGCATGGGGCTGTCTCCTCCTGTGAAGGCAGGCGTTTTTGGTTTGTCATTATTATAATAATCTGGGGGGAGGGGGGGTGGGCACTATAAGAAAGGGTGAGAGCAGTGCGCTGTTCAGAACTGAGGAGACATGGCTGAGGGATCAACCTTGCCTGGCCCGTCTTCGGTGCCGTCCTCAGCATCACGCTGTCATCACCGATACCGCCGGCTGTTCGGAATAGCCTCACGACCTGAGGGAAACCTGGCGGGATTCCTGACCTCTGGCTTCTGGGTTTGACGGCTGCCTTTAGCAGTCGGTTTGGGTGGCAGCTGTGGGACTGGATCCCCGAGGAAACAGCAGCATGAGAAATAAAATGATTGGGAGATCGTACATGATCGTTCTTGTCTGATCAGCACGTCGGAAATTCGGAGGTCAGCAAAGTTTATTGAATGACGTGAATTTTTCTGCAGTAGTAATAAATGTCCTGATCTGTGTCTGTCGCTTGTTGTCGTAATTCTCTCGCGGGCCTCTGCATCTTCAGCGTTCCCTGCAGATGGCATTTATGCATCAGGGCTGGTGCTCACCGATGTTTCATTACTTCTGCTTTGGCTTTGGAAGGAAATCCGGAGTGTCGGAAATCGTCGCGCAGTTTAAGGGATTAAGGTATTAATGGGTCAGGCAGCTTTGGGTCTGTGGGGTCGGGGGCGGGGGTTGGGGGGTCTGACAAAGGACGCTGCATGTAAATGGTGTTCATGGGCATCCATGTGGGGGGGCAGAGGGCCAAACCGCCAGAACAGCAGGCTATTATCCCCAGTGTGTGCGCCCTTTTTGTTTCAGCCTCTCTCCATTTGTGCCCAGCCAAGCACATTGTCTCTGTAATCTATAGTTTTCTTTTCTCTGAAGGAAAAAGATACACACTTTACCCCTCCCTCCCCACACCCCCCCAGTTAAATCTGTAAAGTGTTGCAAATGAGATCAGCAGAGCTAGAGAACACGATTGTGTCATTTTGCTGCTGTTTTTCTCCCAGCTGGGGCGGCTCTTTAGAGAAGCCGGTGCCCTCTGTGTTTTACGCGTTTGCTGATTTGATAGCCCGCCCCCCCACTTAATTCATTAGCGAATCGATTAATGTGATCTGTATCCACGGAGACCTGCTCCACAAGCTTCCCCCCAAAGGTTCGTTGTGCTGTCCGATGTCTTGCGTTGTTTTTTGTTTTGTGTTATTTTCTGTTTTGTACCAGCTTCACTCCAGGGAAAAGTCGCACATGGAAGGACGCAGATCTCGGCCTTGCCGGAGGCCCGGAGATTCTGGAAAGGGATTGGACTGAGCTGTGTCTGAGGTCACCCCTTTCCTGATGGTGGGCCCCGCACCTGGCCCTTGCATGCTGTGGTCCCCCAGAGGGGCCTCCAGGCCCAAAACACTGTTGCGGGCTATGATTATACAGTGTCTGCCTCCTACATAGTTTAGGGTAAAACCCTATCCCAGAACAGGGTTTTAGGCTGGTGGGGCCCCTCCAGGGGAATGTGGGGATTTACATGTCAGCATTGCACAATCCCCCGTTCTACCACTAGGGCTATGGCCAGAAATAAGCGATGTGAGCTTGAACTAAAGCTACAGTACAGACCTCAGGGGGGAAACAATCACAAAAAAAATAAGAGTGTAGAGTGGAGAAGGAAGTGGGGGGGTGGAGACCAGTTAAATTTGATTTATCCAGTGTGTGGACTTGGCAGGCCTCATAGGGACCCTTCAGGAAGAAATACCAACTGACTTTATGTGCAGTCAGTGCCAGTCATCAGCCATGTGCCTGAAATAAAATCAATGCATTTCATATGGGGAGAGCAGGAGGGCGCCGTGTGGGCGTGGGGCACCCGCCCCCTCCGCCTGCAGGCCTCAATCGCGGAACGGGCCGTAACGAGAAGAGGCATGGCATTAGAATGACTGGGAATCCAGTTTGGGTCACGCATGACCAGGTCAGCTGGGTCCGCATTGGGAGTCCCAGTGAACGCCGATGCAGCAAGAACAACAGGACGCTCTACCACAGAGCCACGTTTGCAATGCTTATGAACGCACCTGGATATTAAGAATGCTGTATTCGGATCGGGTCTGCGGACAGATGCTACCTAAATTGCTTGAAATATGACCACTATACTGGACTCAGCCTGTCTCTGTATGAGAGGTTATGCTTTTTATTACTACAGATTTGCTGACCCAACTAGAGTGACAAATTATCAGGACGCTGCAGGCAGGCTGAAACAGGCCAAATCAGAGGCCAGTTATTATTTGCAAAGATGCTGGTGGAATTAAGGTATAGCAACTATAAATGCTGAAAATACAACTCTATGCATTAGTATTGATTAATATTGATCGTTTAATATGATAAAGACTCGGTGTACATCTTGTGTTATTAATTTCATTATTATTAGCTGTCATCAGACCAGGATGAGTAGTTAGAAGATGCGGTGGACGGTTGGTGTTCGCTGTGAACTTCGCGTGGATATGAAAATCAGACTGGGATGGAGGACAGAGAGGGGGCGGAGGTGAAGGGCAAGGGATGCGTGTGGTTGGTGGCCCTGGGAGAAGCCGCTTTCTGATTGGTCAGCACTGTATCGATATTATTTTTTGATTGGACAATTTGCTTTTATATTCTGCCTTTGTTTTGAGATTTTTTCCTACTCTTGCTCCTCTGACCACTTTCACCCCAAAAACAAACACAATATCAAAGCCGAACAATCAGCATCCTGTCTTGGTTCAATCGCATTTTTTTTTCTTATTCTAAGTATGAATAGTTTCAAATATAGAAACTAATGGCGTGCGCCTCTTCATGACCTCCAGAGGGCGCTTTGTGATACCGAAGTTGCTGACAGTCATCAGATTGAACTCCTTACATCATCACACACAAAGCAGACATGTAATACAAGCAAGATTCTAACTACACAAGACGTGAAACGAACCTGACGCTCCATCCTGGTAATTTTTTTTCTCCACGTCCTGAAAGAAGCATGAATAAATTTTTTTTTCCTCAAAAAAATAAAAGCCCCACTGCACGTCATACGTTCCCCAACGTCTGTGTCTTGCCACTTGCACAGGTACCATTTAATTGACTCCTCAGAAAGGTGCAGCGATCTCTTATCCCCGTAATGAGATTAATTGGGTAATTAGGACCGGAGGCGGAGGGAAAGCTAAAGCCTCTGCGGCCTTGTAGGACAGGAGACGTCCATCCCTGGTGCCGTCTCACTGGCACATGAAATATAATTAAGTTCTCACCGCTGGACCCCTAGGCACAGAGGGAGAGCCCGGCTGACGGCTAGGTGTCGATAAAGGAACAAGACGGATCCGGCACCTCTGCGCCAAGCGGGAGCACCGCCTCTAAATCAGGACAAGACACTAGGGTGGATCAAAGGACCTCGGACCGTCGAAGTCATATAGGTGTTTGATTGTTCCTGCGGCAGGCATGAGGGCTATTAATTTAAGACGATGTGACTCGGGGGGTCCGGAGGAGGACGCAGCCAGCCGTGGTCAGGCCTGGCCTGTAAGGGCAGCGGGGCCCCGTGAGAGTAGTCCTGGGAGTCTTAACGCTCGCAGGCTAGTAAAAGGACACGTGAGCATCACTATGAATGTGAACACACACTGGCGCAATGGCAAAATCAATGGCTCTTTATGGAGCATCAATCTTGGGCACGAGATGACCTGCCCATCTCCAGCCTTCTTGAGCCCCAGCGGCCCCACATGGTACCGGCCAATAAAAACCACAACACCCTTTCTGCTTGTTTGCTTGGATCGGAGCGTCGACGGCAGTTCTGGAGCACGAGAAAGCACGTTAGTCATAGTGTAAAGGAAAGGACTGGGAATCAAGACAGGAACCCATGAAACGCCGTGAGCCTGATGGAGCTGTGCGCCATATGTACACATGGATCTCACCGCATGTCGTTAACATGCACAAATGGATGTACAAGTGAACAAGCAAAGAAGGCAGAATTAAGACGCTGGCAGGAATCCTGCAAATATATCGATCGTTTGGCGAGAGACAGGAACCGCTCTTTCCCAGCAGTCATGCTCCTGTGTGGGAAAACACGGCCAGTTTTTGAGGAATGCAGCTTGGGGGGTGGGGGGATGTGGGGTAATTGCTTTTTGATTACAGCACGATGATAATGTGCTTGGCAGCAGTGGCATTGCGGAACGGGCCGCGGGATTTGCCACTTCAGGTCCGGCCCACTTCATCTCCTTAATTAAAACGGACCTTCGGAGCATCCACTAGACAGGACTGGGTGGGGAGAAGGGAGGGATGGCAAAAACAAAGGCTGGATGGTAGGGGGAGAGGTGGCTCAGGACTGAGGGATGAGGTGGGGGGGTATGGAGAAAAGAAGACAACTACCTCCACGGCTCTCGCTGTCAGCCGGCTTCACCTGGATGGGACGAGTCATCTGGAGGAACGAGAGAGAGAGCGAGAGGTTAGTGCTGGTGTGGGGAAACAGCCACTGACACGACAATGTAAACAAGCCGGGGGTGTCGAGCACCTCCCCCACAAACTCGGCCGCCAGCATCGCTGCCTGCTCTGCCGCACCTGCAGCGATGCCTATCGGGTTATTCCCCAAGTGCACAAAAATATCAGGAATGATTGGCTCACGCTTTGAACTGAGATGATGGATGTGGTCGCTGTCACTCAGGGCATGTACGCTTGTGCCCAACACACGACCATCTTCATGACCAGGAGAATGGAACACCACGATAGTAAAACTCAATCCGGCCACAGGAGCCGGGAATCAACACGGCCCCATTGATCCCTGCCTTTTGGCGGCGGAGGGCGCGGCTCAGGAGGGATTCTGCGGTCATGTGGCTCATGCTAATCCACTAGCCTCCGATAAGGATGGTGCCCCTGGATTAGAGCTTCCACTCATTGCAGCCCTGTGCCGTTCTGCAGTTTTTGTATCACTACACGCTACTGCCGTTCGGCCTGAACGGGCATCCATTGGCGTTTTCTGCCCCACAAAGGTTCTTTCCCCCAATATTACATGTCATGTATTAAGGATCACCTTTGCAAGAGTCAAAGTACCCCTTAAATATGGCAGTACCAGGAATTACCAGCCCTGTGCAAGGAGACTTTAAAAAGGCTCTTTAAGGATTAACTGGGATGGCTTTTAAAAGTTTCAGATGAGATTTGGTTTAATTATATTTTCCAAACAAGGGGGAACTAAAGATTATGGGAAGGCTAACCATAAATATTTTTATTTTTCCAATACCCCCACCCCCCAGTTGGGAACCTTGCACCTATCCAAAACAAATTGCTTTAATAACAACACAGCAGGCAGTTTCCTAATGCAAAAAAAAGCCCAGATCTGTGCCGATTTGTGACAAGATTACCGAAATATGCAGAGCAATTTTGTATCCTTCAAGGCCCCGTTAGCCATCTGTAACCAGGAAATAAGCACATTTTATAGCTGCAAAACATGGGTCCCTCACGATTTCCAAGGCAACCTCCGAAAAATGTTTGAAAGAATCCAAGACTAACATTTTTGCCCCTTACTCACAATTTTTTTTCCTATGTATTTTTTTTTATTGTTCTATTCCAGAGGAGATCTAAAAAGGTCAGATTTAAAGACAGGGCAGGCCCATAAAAGCATGACTTGTTCAAGGAGAGACACCATAATGGGATTTTAAAACGTCTTAATAACATGCTGATATATGGGGGAGCGGACCAGGCCAGTTTCATTAAGTGCTAAACGTATCCATTTTCACCTTGAGGAACTAAATAACCTTCCTCTCTGGAATTATTCCATAAATTTGCTCGTCGTAAATAATAACTAGCCAGGGATAAGTCTCGTGAAGGAGAGGGGTGATGTTGTGCATTTGAAGGTTAAGGTTCAGAACCCTGTATCACACTTTGCTTTCTCTTTGACCTGAAGTTCATACACTTTTCTGGTGGTGGTTTGGGGGGGGGGGGCAGTGTGTGGATAGAA
>JAODJX010000035.1:5494160-5515789 GCA_026776945.1 Isichthys henryi | reverse complement strand
CCCGCACACTCACGTCCCGTCATCACATGTCCGGAGTATTCCACGAGCGCTTGCCGATCTGCGACGCGGAGCACGATTGCCCCTTATAGATCTGCTTACTCTAATAAAGTTTGTCTCTGTGATTCATAATTAATCCCGGACTTAAGCTTTTACATGCTGATGAACATTATGTTTTAGTGAAAGATCCCATTTCCCCGGCTGAAGAGAGAGACGTCATTACGAGGCCCCACTCATAATTCCTCCATGAGAAACAGCTGAATAACCTCGTAAAGGCTCTTCCCCAGTGAGCTGAATTGTTGAGTAACACTTTGAATTAGACAGAAATCAGACTGTCCTCCCCGCGCATCTGTTAGGAGGTGTCCTTAATGAGCCTGACGCCGCACATCAGCTCTCCACCACCGCCGAAAAGAAGTCGGACAGTGGTGTTTACTTAAACAAATGTATCACCAATGTGATTTTACTGTGATTTCACGTCTTTAGTTTCAGGCCTAGCGGGGTCTGCCAGGCCCGCTTACCGTGTGTGGGCATGATTCATACGCATGTGTGGGAAGCTCGTGACCCTCTCCTCGCCTGACCCCACTCCTAGGAAGCCAACGGCAAGGCCGACGTTTCAGCATCCACGGCCGCCTGTTCCTCCAGCCGGGCGTTCCGTGTGCGTGATGGATTAAAATATCCCTGCGCCAAACCCGCACGGACGCTGCTGTCGGGCCCGGAAAAAAGCTCATTGCTCAGGGGGCAAAGGCGGCGATTCGCCGGGCTGGCCGCGGCCAAATTACCCCACGCTCCCCGCCTCTCTCCTCCACGCCCCCCCTCCGCCCTCTCTCTGAGCCTGTGGCCTCAGCTGCTCATCTCTCTCACAGGCGCTTGAATCAAGACAGAATGAAAGTGAGGGAAAAAAATGAAAAGGGGAGGAAGGCCAAGCAAGGCGACGTGAAAACGAGGAAGGGAATGTGGCCTTCAGACAGGGGTTGTGCAGGCCATCGCTGCAGGGATTTGATTAATATTCCCCAGGGATTCCTCACATCCTGGCCTCACATCCTAGGCTCACATCCCCGCCACTCATATCAGCCTGACATCCCAGGCTCACATCCCAGTCTCAAATCACGGGCTCACATCCCAGGCTCACAGCACAGACTCACGTCCCAGCCACTCATATCAGCTTGACATCCCAGGCTCATATCCCAGCCATCCCAGTGTGGCTGCTTTCTTCATTCTCAGCATCTCCTCAAAGACACACGACAAGCCCCTCCTATACCTCTCTTTTCTAGATTTCTGCACATGCCCCCCGCCCAAACCTATCATCTTCTCCTCCTTTTATCTCCACTTCTTACGGAATAACAGCGTGCCAGTTCAGGAATAATGAGGCCTTTGGCTCCAGATCTCCAGACCCTAACCACACTGGGATCGGTAGGACTCTACAAGGAATCTCGCAGTCAGACCCCAGGGACAGACACTCATACACACACACACCCACACACAGGTTCTGGCTTAGTGGTTTACTGTCCTCAGACAAAAAATATCTACCCAGGAAAAACGTACAGCAAATAGGGGCTATTCCTCAAACATTACGGTAATGATCTCTTTACCTTTAACTACCTCTGAACCTCCAAGATTCTGATCACAACAGTGTCGCCCTCGGCATGCCTGTACTTTAGTCTAAAACGGAGTTAATGAACAAAAAAAAAAAAACTCGACAACAAAGTGTTCTGTCATAAATCACTGCAAATGAGCTCACAAAGGAAGAAGTCTATAAACCAGCCTACAGTACAGTGCTACTATACAATAAAGTACAATCGTACATAGTAATTACTGTATTATAACAGAGTTAATGTAATCATTTAGATTTATCAGGGCAGTTACTCTGCTATTTCAGAGGTCAAAGCTGGGATTTAGACCATTTGCAGGTAATTGCTTGCTTAGCTGTTGTAGGAAAAAAAACGTCCTTGAGACTTTTCCTTGTCATAATTATAATCGTTTGTCTTGTTTTCCTATTGATTGGTGGCAGAGTTGGTACTTCCTGGATTTGCGAATGGTAGTTTAGTGAATAAGCACAAAAGTTGATGCGGGGGGGTGGGGGTCAGGGGCGGGGCACGGAGGAGGTGAGCTTGGAGATGCCAGAGCGGTAATGAGGCAGCAGTAAAGATGAGACGGGCATTGTGCTGTACTTTAGGGTAGTTCATCTTTAAAATGAACAGTCCCTCCTGGGCCAGCTGGTTAATGCCGTTTATTAATAGAAAGACACGGCGCGCAGTTCGGGCCGGGGCCCTCGGAGAGTGCTTTATTAAGGGGCACGAGCAGAACACGGCGAGAGGAGAATAAGCAGCCTAACTATCGATTGTCAGAAAAGAGGCGGCGGGCGGAGGGGCTCCCCTGACAGCAATAAAAATGTTTTGATTGGCTAGAGGTGGTGATTAAGGTGGAATTAAGGATGTTATGCGGGGGTCATTACTGCAGGCCCTCACTTCCCTCCCTTGGCAGGGGGAGTTAGCCAGAGCCGCAGCTTTCGGGTCAGGGGCTTCTTACAGAGAGCCAACCCGCCACATGGGGATAAGGCTCCAGAGTCCGGATAGAGAGTCCGGAACGTTCCAGGAAGTCGGCTCAGGCTGCTCTCGCTAAGCTACTTCCGCTCTGCTGGGCCTGCTCTGGGTCAAGCCGTCTCTCAAAGGGAATTCTGGGGGAGAAGGTTCTACAGTCGCTCGATCCGGTACGTGCCGGGCCATTGGGGGGGCCCCTCGATGATGAGACGGAAACAATGCCGTGGAAACAACAGCGATATCGGGGGGGGGGATGGGGGACACAGACCTTTTATTAGAGCATAAACGGAGCACACAGACATTTATGGCACAGTAAAGCAAACATTACTGACATTTAAATGTTGAGTGCTCACCCACGGACTCAGAGAAGGCTGGCGTTTATCTTAGGTCTGGCAGAGACGAACCCCCATTACTCACTGGTGTGGGGGGGCAGGCGCTAGCAAACAGTAACACCGAACCTCACTTGCTTTATTATTTATCTGTAAAATCACACAGCCTGCCCCCTCCCATTCTATGCTGCAGAAAGAGATTCCCCCCAGCACTACTTCCAGGCCTCAGTTTCCTCCTCCTTGTCATCCTCCTCTTCGTCATCCTCCTCTTCTTCCCCCAGCCGCACCCGAAGGCAGGTTCCCATGATGCCTCTGTTCAGAGATGTGGCATCAGCGCCACTCAGTGATTCCGGGAGACAGATTACACTACGGGACCGAGCTTTGTGTATACGGACTCCACCGGCCACCCCGATCAGGAAGAGAGACAGGCCTTGCGACTTCCCCTCAAAACGACTCCCCACGAAGACATTATGACCCAGCCAAGAGCGCCTACTGGGAGACAGCGGGACGGGCGGAGCGCACGAAGCACAAACCGGCGCGTCCATCCTGGAAGTCATCAGCCAGCTAGGAAAAGGAGGGCAGCTTCTCATCGATGGTTCCACAGGAGAACACGGACAAAAGCGCAGTACAGGTGCGCTAGCACCGGCCAGCCTGACATCTGCCTTTTTCACACACTCCTGTCTTGGTATGGCCCTCATAAAAGGAAAATAGAGGCACCAAATAGCTGCACCTCACTAAAAAGGGGTGTGTGTCTATGACAATCTGTACCATGCAGTCAGTCCCTGAACTGCTAATGGACACTACTAATGTATTGAAGCATTCAGTGGTCCTGGTGGTCCATGCTTTTCAGGGCTGTTTGTCCAGGGATCTTTGTGATGGGCCGGTTCGAAGTGTCCCTCATGGCAAAAATGCTACCCTCTTAGAAGGACATTTCCTGTGTGATTATTCAACGGCCTTGCATTACATTGGGAGAGGAGGAAGGTTCGAGGGTGGCTCTTTTCCAGCTGCAAGAACCTCTTTTGTAGGCTCAATCTGGGGAGCTGGTGAAATGGGGTCTTTTATGTGGGATGGTTTCTGTGCTACCTGCCACTGCTGCCGCCTCCATGTGGGGGCCCTAGGGAGAGACGGGGGAGGTGTGCCTCTGTCCGTGATGGCACGAGGGCCCTGGGGGGGGAGCTCCTCCAATGGACGGCTATCTTTAAGCGGGACGATTAACTGACAGCGTTTTACTCTCCTTCCCGCCGGCCTACCTTCCTCCCATGTGTCGCGTGTACACAGAACAGCTATCGTCACGTTCCACCGCCTCTGGGCCTCCGGAGTGCCCCAAATAGAGGGGGAAGGGTGGACGAGGAAGTGAGCTCAGGCAAAACGTGGATCTGGCCGCGACAAAGCCCTCTGCCCACAGCTGCCCCCTCCCCCGGGGGGGCCTTCATCCAGAAGCTGACAACAGCAGCTGCGTGCACACACACAGCGGAGAGTTTATCTAGCGGCCACGAGGGTCATTACAGAGTGCGCACCCCTCCGGCACCCCCACCTACACAGAAAATAAGCAGTTCTGGCCTGGAACAGTGGATGCCATCCCACCTTTGAGAATGCCCTGTTCACAAAACCAAAAATCTGCGTGCATGTCGAAAGGGAAAAGTATCACTGGTTATCAGGGAAAGCTGAGAGCGGCCTGGTTCATCTCCTCCTGAGGATTTCACTCTGCTCTTTTGTGCATCCCTGCTTGAGGGTGGGGGGGGGTTACGTTTCCGGGACACACATCGCTCCTCTCGCACTTCAATCAAAAATGACTCGACCCCCCCCCCCCTTTCACACAAAGCATTATCGCTCTGGTGATAATTTGACCTCTACTTTAATCAGCTCCAGTTTAATTGCACCAGTCACAATCTCCATTTAAATTTTTCATCTCTCGGACAATACAGGATATGGGAGGGAGAGTCTTGTGGCCCTAGGACTGCACTTTTCCTCAATAATAAAGAAAACTGAAATAGTAAGAAGAGACAATCGCAGGGCAATTTCAATGTATGCATCATTTTAATAAGGCATATTCAAGGACGGCCCTTCTTTACCTTCCAGAGGTGTCTTTCAATATGCCTGTACGCCAAACCTTAAAAATTTGATTCAGTAAGTCAAATGTAACATGGAAATTATTTGTTTGTTTATTTATCTGATTGTTTTTTTTTACATAAACAGTAGCTGTCCTGTGTGTCAGACACATTACGTTCGCCCTGATATATATGCAAGGTACATTAATAACACGGTAAGAACAGAGCAACGTTATTAAAATGATGTAGCAAACAAAGGCGATATGATTCCTTAACCGTGATGGAGATGACATTAGGCTGGCTGCCTAAGCCCAACCATCAGTCAGAAGAACGTACCGATAAGGCCAGTTATTAATCCTATTAAAACCATTATTAATACCACTGTGTACGCATGGCGAGTAGGGCGGTACAGCTGTAATTTATGATTTCTCCTGAATGCCCGAGTTTACGCGCAGCATAATTAGAAGTATGGATGTTTTGCGTGTGCTGTAATGCATGTGTCATGTAAGCGGAATTAGGGCCTCAATGATTCATGGGCGGTTAAAATTTTCATAGGAACACAAGGCGGTGGTGGGAAGCATTTATTATATATTAAAGATCAGGACGGGGCAGCGGGACAGGAGTGAGGCAGGGTCCGGGGATATCCAATTCCACATGAAAATGAGAAAATGAATCAGCGAGTGACAGCAAAGTAAGGCGATGGCAGGAATGAAGAGGCAGGGAAGCGGCAGTAGAAGCGGAATTTTGGCCTGGGGAAGAGAATCCCAACTTTGATGCATGGCGGGGCCCTAAACCGACATGCTGGCAGGGAGACGATGGCACCCCCCAGGTAGCCAACGGGCTCCGCACAAGTAACAGGGGCCAGCTGACAGATTCCCGCAATCTCACACGCACCTGCGCTCCGGTGCCCCACCCGCACTCAGCCCCGCGTGCGGCTGCCACGATAAAAGCGGACAGAAGGATCAATTTAGATGATCTATGAAATATATTAATAATGACATTTATGAATATTTTATGGAACGTAGGAAATGTCATCATAAATTTTTATACAGCGAAATGACGCAGGAATATAAAACAAACAGCATTAAAATTGAACCTGGCACCCATGTTAAATGAGTGCTTCCCTCAGGGAGGGGAGGGAAAAGAAGAGAAGGAAGAAGATCTTAGCGGGGAAAAAAAAAGAAAAATCCACCAGTTTTTCTCACACCTGTCGCTCTGCTCTCCACCAGCAGCTTGTGGGAGCACAACGCTGTCAGAACCGGCTGTGTGGGTTCGAGGCAGCAGGCTTTCAGGAGCCCTCCCCCTTCGCGTTACTGTGTTAGCGTTTGCTAATTAGCATTAGCACGCTTCTCCTCCCATCCCTGACCTATGCATGTAAACTGAATATATATTCGGCCCTGTACTGCATGACAGCGTGATATGTTATCTCCGTGCGCTGACTTCCGTTGACAAAATCTTGCGGCTCTCAGGAAGCTGCTGCCCAGGCCTTGATCTATTCCTGTAAAGGCCGCTGAACATCTCTGCTCTCAGGTGAATTCAAGTCACGGCACACGGGAGTTTTGAAATGTCGGCCCAGTCTTGGACAGATGGTTTGCAGAACCAGGTTCTCCAGTTCTGTCTCACACTTGGACATCCCTGGGACTCCTACAGATCGCTGCATATTAGACAGTACATACTGGAACACGTTTCGGTCGGCTGCTGTTAGCTGGTCCTTCGTGCCGGAAGCTTCTAGAAAGCCTTCTTCAGATTTCTTCAGCGATTCATCCAATAATCAGTTCACCTTACAGTGACCAGTCACGTCCTTGTCAGGTTATCCATTATTTGATGTTAACTCCTGGAGACCGTATAGATGACATTTCTCCGGAATGTTCTGCCTTCTGTCTGGGGGGGGGTAAGGCTTCTTGATGCCATATCGGCCTGGTTATAAAGATCTGATTATTTTAGTGCCTGTTACTCGGAGGAGCACCTGATACTAGTGAACGTTCTTCTTTCACACCTGCATGTCAGGGTGTCACAGACATCAAGTCGCATCCATCAGGGGCAGCGTAAATGGCCAACACCCCCTCCTCCCACTGAAAGGCACAGATTTAATCGGCCACACAGTGAGATTTTTGGACACAGAGTGTGTGGGGGGGGAGGTCTTCACAGCACATGGTGTAAAAGCAGCCAGAGCGAGAAGCCGGGCCGGGAACATGGGCACCCGAGGGGGGGTTGCGTCCCAAACAGCACCTGTTGCCGATGCGTGCATCCGAGCTATGGGTAATTACAGTGATTTTCTGTAATTACGGAATCTCGTGAAAGAGTGGGGTGGGGGGGGGGTACACAATCTCCCCCCTCGGTAGCTCGCCACACCGAAACTGGCCCCCAACCCGCCGCTGCTGCCACCGCATCAAAGGGGTGTGGGCACATGCCCGTAATTAAATTCTGGTTGCCATGGCGACGCCCAGTCGCGCAATCCAGTGGCTGACAGAGGAACGCCACCTGATTTGTCCTCTTATTACCTTGGGGAGGGAATATCAGAGACGCGGAATGACAATAAGAAGCACCGGGGGCTTTTGATGCAGGGCAACGGTGCTTCCCCCCCCCCACAACATGTTATAGATCGGCTTTAATAAAAAGAGCTGCACTGAATTGCTTCCCCCAGTTACTTAGCTGCTCTGTTTTGCTATCATTTTGCCGATTACAAATTATGTTGTTTAGAAAGGGATGAAATGGACTCCCTGGGGAGGGGGTGTAGGGAGAGCGCGTAATGGCACACGAGAGCGTCGATCATCGGCGGCGGGCTTTTCATTAAGGCCGACAGCCAACTCCTCACTGTTAAGGGATATCAGACCCCGCCCTCGCACACACACGTCACGATCTGCACCAGTAGCCGGCCATCGGAGCTGCGTGCCAGGCGGAAAGGGCACATGTGACCTTCAGCGTGACCTTATTTACAGCCAGCTCTCAAGTCGAGTCCCTCAGGAAGCAGTTAAATATATCTTAGACTTCAGCCACCAATCAGGCTCCACAGCCTTCTGGAGGAAGCCAGTCATGGATAATTTAAGCCTGTGGCGGAGTTTTTAATAAAGATGAAGCACACTGGGCTTTTTATTACGTCACTGTTTGCTCCTCGCTGCCGGGGGCCTTCCCACGTGGCCCCTCGGCACATGAGGCCCCTGCCCAGCCCCCAGTGGGCCATGCTGGAACACGTGCTGAGGACGGGAAGGCCAGTACAAATCGCTCAGGTTATGTTTGGTTAAATGTATTCATACATGGAGCGAGTCTCCAGTCCGGTGACTCTGGGGCCCACGCCTGGCTGCAAAGCAACAGGAGCTCCTAATTATTGAAAAGCTGAACACCCAGCAAAGATTGGCAGGCTAGGGGCCAGAGGGCTGGCGGGGGTCCCCGGCAGAGTAAACGTCGTGGTGGGGGCAGGAGGATCGGCCAATCAATAGCCTAATAGAATTAGCCCAGCTTTGAGAGGCTCCTGCCAATCATATTTACTGACGGTCATTTGCCACGGAGTCCCGCTCGATACTTAAAGCGTGGCAGCCATCCGAGGTCACACGCAGCCAAGAAGGAATAGGGGAAGTCTGCTTCGTGAACCACATGTGAGGCGTATGCATGCAAAGGAGAACCAGGGTCCCAGCAGGCAAGAGATATGAAATCGAAGGCAAGGAATGCTGGGAAAAAGCAGGGCCATCTTGTCTTGTAGCACCACCCATGGCCACGCGGTAAACCGGCTGCCCAGAACACCGTGTTGATAGCAGGCTCCAGATAAAGGGCAATGCCTTTAAACCCGTTTACATCCGGAGACTAGCACCTAATGAGACGAGCTAAACGGCGCCACCCCCAGGGCCCAGGGGGCGTATGCGGCACTCAGCAGGCTCTGCCCCGGGTGTCTGGAGGTGCCAGGGAAGAGGGCTGTGGGCGGCGGGCCAGAGCGCCACGGGGGAGTCACGCGCAACGCGCGATTAAGGACACGGAACAGATGCCCACCTGCTCGGCCCGAACCCGGCTGCGCGAGGGTACCGAGGGTCACCCCGGGACACCTTAATACGCCGCGCCCATCTGTTGCCTGGACGATGAAGGGCAAAGACATCCCAGTGCCAGAATGGCACAGAGAAAGAAAAAAAAAATCCCACTCAAATTCGCACCCAGAACAAAAGCTAGGAGTAAAATGATGAGAGGAATATTTCCCCCACTGTTGCGGAGTCGTCCTGTCTACACAAAGCCCGGGTTTCAGCCGACAAACTGCTGTCTAATAGTGAGGGGAAGAACCAGCAAAGCGATTCAGTGAAAAGACTAAACGCCTGCTCACGCACTCACCCTTCGACGCCGGTTTTTAGTTTATCACATGCGAGTTACAAGCTGCGGAGTCAGACCGGCGCAAAACGCATTTCGGTCCAAAATACACACACGCAGGGTTTGTATGTAATTATGAAAAATACATTTAAAACTCCGCCAATCAAACACCACTCCCTTTTTTCTCCCCTCTTCCTGTTGTAAATGACTATTATCACGACAGAGGCTCTCTTTGTTCTAATTGCCTTGTAAATAAACTTGCTTGTCATTACTTCTCAAGCCAATTACACGGTGCCTAATGGCAGCGGTTAATTAGCAGTCACTCCTGTGGAAAAAAAAGAGAGGGGGGGGGAGAAATGAATAGAAAAAAAGAGGAAATGTTTATGGGGGGTTAGAGCCTCTCAGTAATTACACAGCCATCAGTTTTTTCCACGATCACAATTTAGCCCCCTCACAGTAACCCCACTTGTCCCACTCCCTCCCTTCCTGTGCACCCGCCCCTAACAATGGGCTACTCGGAGGAGATTGCCCCCACCCCCTTGCAAAATAACCTTCCATCATGCCCGGATCTCACCGCAGGAGAACAGGAAAAGCGATCAGGCGCCTTCAAAGGGAATCATGCTTTTTCTCCCTCCATTGTAGGCCTCGGATAGTCGCTGTCTGTCTTTTTTCCCACACACTTTGATTAGACTTTGTGAAAAGCCTGTGATTTCCAGTATTACCACCACGCTGCCTGTACACGGCTGCTCTCTGGTCAGACCACCTTCAGAAACTGGCCCACATTAAGGACCTTTTATTAAGCATTCACTTCTGAGGGGGAGTACGGACCCAACGATGGTTTGCTTGTTGTTTTTTTTTTCTTCTTTGACGGTGCTGACAGATGCAGCTTAGAACATGCAAGAATGAACTTGCAAATATGGGCATGTGGGAATGACCATGCAAATATGAACCTGCAAGTATGTGCATGTGGAAATGACCATGCAAATATGAACCTGCAAGTATGTGCATGTGGGAATGACCATGCAAATATGAACCTGCAAGTATGTGCATGTGGGAATGACCATGCAAATATGCACATGTGGAAAGAACATGCAAGAATGAACCTGTAAATACGGGCATGTGGAAATGAACATATATACATGTGAGAATGAATACCTTCAGGTATGGAAACATGAATATGAACACGCAAGGGAGAATGAGCATGTAAGAATAAACATGGAAATATGAATGTGCAAGAAGAACATGCAAGAATGAAAATATCAGAATGAATATCTGGGAAATGAACATGTGAAAATTAACATGGTAGAATTTAGGAACGACCATCAACCTACAAAAATGAACATGCAAGAATAAACATGTTAGAATGAACAGGGACAGCTGGTGCCTTTCTCAAGAGTTCCTGTACCATTCACTCGGGCATCACAGTCCATTACAGGAGTGGGGCAAATCCCCCCCCCCCCCACGCTTTATCTGGGTGGACTCATCAGACATGGGGTGTGCGATTACAGCTGTGTTAAGGGCTGAGGGAGATCTGTAGCCTGTGAGATTAGAGCTTGGTCATTTACGAGGGGGTATATGGGTGGGGGGGGGGTGTGTTGACGGGTTTAATATAAGAAACCTGCCAGCATAATCGCATTGCCTTATCCACACCTGCATCAGGCTCATTTTGAGACAGTTTCTTTCTTATCTGCTGCCATTCTTTCCATATCTGGTCCAATCAGATTCGCCTGGGCCTGGGGATTGGCAGCGACACGAGAGGTACGAAGCCGATAAGAGGGCAACTTTTTATTTTATGACTTTTTTTCTAATTTGAGATGGCCAGCCTGGCGCGCTTATCTCCTGGGCATCAGCAGCCCATCGCACCACACAGGCACCTTTCTTTTTCAGGGCGACTTCCGCTCACACTGACAGCAATGCTGCATGTGCAGAGGGCACCGGACAGCCTGCAGGTCGTGGTTTCCGTCTCTACCCCCCCCCGATTCATACATCTCTGCCGGATAAGTGAACTTGGTGCCAGTGCCCTCCGTGACCAATCGATTGGGTACAGCCAGACGGGACTTAAGCCGAGTGTGTCAGGAGGACAGCCCTAAGGCTCAGGATCACACACTGCTATCCCTGCACCTCAACAGCGTCACCCTAAACCTAACCCTAACCCTAAACCTAACCTCGGTCAGCATCACGGACGGCACGTTCTCCAGTTTGCTGCTTCCGGGTAAACGATCAGTGGAAAAACATGGCACCTCACCTTGACAGCTGACTGGCAAAACGGGGATCCAGAAATGCCATGTCATCCGGTTATACCAAAAATCAGGGAATATTGTTTCTGTGTTTGGATCCCTACATATTCCGCATACACCCCCATTGTGTTCCCGCTCAGCACCCTCACCCATTCGCTTCCTCCCACACCCCCATGCACTCCTGCCCTACACCATCACCGCGTTCCCGCTCCAGACATCCACCCACTCGCTCTGACCACACCTCCTCCACATTCCTGCTCTTTACACCCACCCACTTGCTCGGTTCATGTCCCTCCACATTCCTGCTCCGCACACCCACTCACTCACTCCTCCCACACCCCCACACACTCTTGTTGTACACCCACTCCACATTCCTGCTCCGCACACCCACTCACTCACTCCTCTCACACCCCCACCAAATTCCCTCTCCACACACCCATCCACTTGCTCCGTCCACACTTCCTCCACATCCCTCTCCACACACACACCCACTCCTCCTGCACACCGCATCTGATTCTAAACCCCCTAGCCCAAAAAATAGGACAACTTACATTTTAAATCCTGAAATCATGCAAAAGCTTCATGCTGGATTATGGCAAAATATTTCTTTATGATAAACCTTGAAGCAGGTAAAAACCTTTTAAACAACCTTGCTAATATGTGTGCACTATTAACAAATACTCTGTATAAGAACCCATGTACAATATCCAAATTTAATTTCACGTATCCATAATTAATGACTAAAACAGAAAGGTATAAAAATCCTCCATTATGTGTCGTGATCCTCTTTTAGAGACGGAATTATCTTAAGCGTGTCACTGTGGCCAATTTGGGTGAATTGAGTAGTTAGCAGAAATTACCCAACAGTAGGCTAAGAGTGCGCCCTCTACCCAGCGTCGGGGGGGACAGCAAGACCCCAAGAAGCCGGAGCAGCTGCACACACATGGCAATCGCATCGCTGGCTGTAAACGGCTAACCAAACAGTTCTCGTCCAATCAGATCCATCCGTGTAGTAACGAATCGGATTCCTAACATCTATTAAGTGCGATGAGTGACATAGCCTCCCCCTCCATTTTGTCCTCATGGGGCAAGTCAGGTTTTAGTAAGCGGTAACATGTGGCAGCAACGTATGGCGTGGCCCGGTCCTCGGTGATTTGGTGTGTGCTTTGCACAGGTATGATGACCACTAATAAGGCGACTGGGTTCATTTTACCGCTGTGACAAATGGAGTCCAGCAGTAAAAGACAACTGAGCACATGCCTACCACCCTTTGATGGAGCCACTGTTAGAATACGGCAGTCATGAATATATTACACATAATACACAGTCATCAGGGTCTTATTTAGACTTCAGGTTTTTGCTGATTCACCTGGGAAGATATAATGCAACATTACTTTTTTGGTTTGTTTATTTATTTATTTTTCACCAAGGACAACGTTAATGGGAAAAAACACACATTGTGACAGGATGCGAGTAAGCCGCTCATCAATCACCTTTTTATTTCGCGAGCTCAGTCTTCGAAGTCTCCTCCCAGATTTGTAGCTGCCACAGTGGGCTGCTGCCCCCCCCCAGCCAATCATGGAAAGCCAGCTATTCCCTGCGATTTTGAAAGCGCCAATCGAAGCCCCACAAAGGAGGGCAGACTTCAAGGCCACCTGTGTTACCTAATTGCCCAAAAGTGGTTTAGGGTCTCATTCTGTATCATGTGAAATGGCTACACAGTTTGCCATGGACACATATGGGAGGGCCCATAACAGAACAGTGGCCACAGGAAAACACGGGCCAGTGTGTGTCCAGCGTACTAGAACCCACGGGCTTCCTTTCTAGCTATCAAATATCTATGTCGTGCAATGATACACGTACATCCGTGCGTATTTATTTCAGAAGAGGCGTGGAGGGTGAGAAATACACGCCTACGACTGTTTTTTTCTCTCTCTCCAGGCAGGAGAAGGGAGAACGAACATCTCTCTAAACTGGATGAGAGACGGAAAGTTGCCATGGCAACAGGTCCCTTTTATAAATCCATTGTCACGGCGTTATGTGCTGATTGTCGGCATCTATTCACGCGCCTCCCTGCACAGAACGCTGTCATCTGATCGATCTGAGCCGGTCTCATTCAATCATGTATACATGCACGGAACTGATAGTGCCGTCCGTGTTGGCAGGGCATGGCGCCACCATAGCAAAGCGTCTCTTTTGGATGGGGGGGAGGGGGGATCAGGCGAAATGTGTTCAATCAGTAAAAATGGAAAAATCTGCGTTTGACTTTTAAGCAAATGCTCTGATATTTGCTCGGCTTCCTCTCTCCAGATCCCCACGGTGATGTCCCTCACGCATGCACGCCGTATTCAGGCTCCCTTGGCTAGGCTGTGTCTGCAACCATCACTCCTAATCTCCCAGTCCCTTCTGAAACTCTCCCTCACCATGAGGGACCCCTCCCAAATGGGGCCCGTTTGTGCGGGCTGCCAGCATTTCCTGGCCCGTGATTCACAGTAATGGACACGTGTTTGCCCGAGACGGATGCGGCACACATTGTGCCGTGGACGGCACCACTGCCATCGCTGCCTATCGCCGCCTCTTGCCGGAGCAGATGGCATCATTATCCTGCTGAGGCAGACTGATCATGTCGCACAAACTACTGGAAGCAACGGCACCACAAGTCCTCTCGGTACGGCTGCTTCCCACCCCTGTCCTCCCCGCTATCCTCCTTCTCGACGGGACGGTAATTAGCAGGCAGGAACATAAAGGAACAGCCCCCCCCCCCCGCCGCATCATTGTCTAACTGCAGTGCGGTCGCTCTCGCACGCCGGGGAATCAGGGTCAGCGAGTGTCAACTGCCCCCCCGTCGCCGGGCGACACTGAGAGTGCCATAAAAAAAAGGGGTAATCCCGGGGCAGAGGTCATCAGATTCTGACCTTATTTACTGCCCTGGGTTCTCCTCAAAACTAACCTGCCTCACTCATCGTAACTTTAAAATTAATCATGAAATTCCACACAGCCTAATGCTCCCCCAGCGCCTACTCACACAAAGAATTAGCACCTCAGGTCCAAAGTTCCACGACCCATCAGGAAGGCCTCCCTGCCTCAATAAACGCCTCGTTTTTCTGCACTATCAACGTAGTCCTCATTTCCAACAGGAAACATTCAGGAACAAAACAGGTTTGTTTCCCCTCCCCCATCAATAAAACAGCACGACTGGAGGTGGTGGTTTCATTTACAAGAACACTTAAATAATAGCATGAAATAAAATGATTTTCAGATAAAATTTAACTGTAAATTAAATTTATCCTATATGTTCAATTTGAAAACTGGTTATGAAATAAATGTAAAGCCATATATCACTGTCCATTTCCAAAAAGCTGATGGTCTGCACACTGGCACTTTCTCTTTATGCATCCATTTGTTGTTTTGTACATTGCCCATACATCGTACATTGCCCATACATCATACATTGCCCATACATCATACATTGCCCATACATCGTACATTGCCCATACATCGTACATTGCCCATACATCGTACATTGCCCATAAGAATTTCATAAATTCCTCAAACTATGTGCGTATTTTAAAACACATAAACACAGATTATGTTATAGGTATAACAAAAGGAATTGAAAGCAAAATATTAATGTTTTTCAGTACTTAAAACAAATGTAAATATACACTCGGTTTTCGGTAATACAAAAAATATTCATCAAATTGTGCTGTGCAGCCTTGAATAAGCTCCCCAAAGAGGTCTAGGTTCTACACATGTTATATATGTACTGGATAAGTGGTTATAAAGATGGATAGATTCATGGATGGATGGATGGGTGATTTTTATCAAAGAAGGTAATGAAGTTTGTGAAACTACATAAAATATATTTTTCTTCATTACAGGGTATAAACATTTCATTTTAAATCAGGAAAAAAAAATAGGGGCTCTTTTCCGTGTTTTTCCCCCATTATGTGACAATTGAGATAAATTAATTCTGCCTATGCAGAAAAGACTGAACGTTTTGTAGGTTTAAATTCGGATGGGGGAACAGCGCCCCTGTCACACTGGAAAGGCAGCAAGAGAGTGAGAGGGAGAGAGAAAGACAAAGAGGCAGACATTTAGAGAACAGAGGGGAGAAGAGACAAAAGATGCGAGGAAAAGGCATTATAGATGAAGGACGAGACTCCGAAAGAAAATATCAGAAAGAGAGGAAGAAGAGACGTCGAAAAAAAGAGGAAAGTGGGTGCCTGCCTTCCTGCGAGGAGCGGATTGAGTGTTTCAGCTCGTGCCCGCTTTGTCTGTAATGAGACTGCACGTGACTAGAACAGTCTCCGGCCTCCTATTATGCAAAACATTGTGGAATCGGGGGAGCCGGTGATCACGCACTACATATTTATTCATTATTTACAAGCGCAGTCATACTTCACAGCCAGTACGTCAAAGTACGGCCGGCGAGTTCCCACGTGCCACGGTGGATCGCAGGCCTGAATGAGAAGTGCAAAGCAGAAGCCCACACAAGCACACACACGCACACACATGCACGCACATACAACAGACCTGTGCTCATATCTTTGTGGGGACCATCCATTCATTTCTTTGGGAAAAACCCACGCACAGACACACACACGCATGCGCGCCATGTTTTACAGCGGTATTTCTGCCCAGCTAAAACACACTAGGCAGCTTACACATTAACACTTGTGGAAGCGGCTTATTCGATCACAGCACAAGCGGAGGATGGGATGTTCTGGCCCATTTACGGCACATTTTAATTTTATTGTAATTTCGTAACAGGAGCGAGCCTCGTGCCGTAATAATCTGTAACAATAATCCCTGTGATTATCACCAGTCTTGAAGCAACGTTAGGAAAGTGGGCAGAGCCACAGAGACAGACAGCCGGTGACATCATTAATTGCGGTTCCTTACTTTCGCCCGTCTCCCTAAACCTCTTTCTCCGCTTTACCCTACAAACGTCCTCGTGCAAACTCACTCTTCCTCCTCATCCACATCATTACCTCCCCAACCTTCCTCTCCATCTTGCCCCACTTCTAGCCCCGAAATAACAGCCCCTTCCCGCTTTCACGCCACACATGTACCCCTGCCTCTACCTCTTACATTTTTCCGTCAATCTTGTCATCATACACTCCCCTCCTTCCCCCCGCTCCTTCACTCCCATTCTCTCACTCTCTCCTTCTCCCACGCAGGATTATGCTCACCCCCCCCCCCTCCCCCAGGGGCCCCCAGGCACACTCCCTCCTGCACTACAATGACGGGAGACCTTACTCATCGCCAGCAGAGGCCCTGAGCACAGTTGCAGCTTATATAACTCTGTTAGCTTGAAGTATGTATGCCTAAACTGTCAGCTTGCTCGCTCGCCTGCTCCCTCTCTTCTCTCTTTGCCTGACTTCCTTCTGTCTGTGTTCAGCAGCATCAGAGAGGATGGTGGTTGGGGAGTGGGTATGAGCTGAGAAATTCAGAATAAGGAAAATCACAAAACCCTCTTAGGAGAGTCGCTCGCACTGGGATCGCGGAGCCAGGCCGGCCCGACGTCAACCCTCTGCTCTAAAAACGAGGGGCCTTTGGTAGCCAATCAGAGCACAGTGGCCACACACTGTGCAGCATGTGTGGTCCAGACTGTGCAAAATGAGGTTCAGGTCTTCACACCTGCCACAGGGACAATGATAATTATTATATACAATATTTGGCCAAAACTAAGCAGGCACCCCATTTAATCAGAACAATTTCCTATTTTATCTACACCCACTGCTGACACAGATGTATAATTAAGCTCACAGTTATGCAATCTCCTGCAACAAACATTATCAGCAGAATGGGTGGTTGTTATACAGGAGAGGTTAGTGACTTTCCACTTGGCACCATCGCAGAACGCTACCTTTCCAACAAGTCAGTTTGCTGCATTTCTGCCCTTCTAGATCAGGGCTGGTCAACTGCAAGTGAAGTGGTTATGAAGCTCAGAACATCTGTGAATGAGTCCAGTGCGGTAGTGCAGTGGTGGGTCACAGTATCTCACAGAAAGGTTGATTAGCCAGCACCAATGCCCAACGTGAATGACAGCAGATACAGCTAAGGCCGCAGTCTCAGGGAGAGCAGGCAAAGGCCCCAGATTCAGGGAGAGCAGGCGAAGGCCGCAGATTCGGGAAGAGCAGGCGAAGGCCGCAGATTCGGGGAGAGCAGGCGAAGGCCGCAGATTCGGGGAGAGCAGGCGAAGGCCACAGATTCGGGGAGAGCAGGCGAAGGCCGCAGATTCGGAGAGAGCAGGAGAAGGCCGCAGATTCGGGGAGAGCAGGCGAAGGCCGCAGATTCGGAGAGAGCAGGAGAAGGCCGCAGATTCGGGGAGAGAAAGCAAAGGTCCCAGACTCGGGGAGAGCAGACGAAGGCCCCAGATGCGGGAAAAGCAGGCAGAGGCCCCAGACTCGGGGAGAACAGACAAAGGCCACATATTGGTGGAGAGCAGGCGAAGGCCGCAGATGCGGAGAGATCAGGCGAAGGCCACAGATTCAGGGAGAGCAGGCGAAGGCCCAAGATGCGGGGAGAGCAGGCGAAGGCCACAGATTAGTGTAGAGCAGGCGAAGGCCGCAGATGCGGAGAGATCAGGCGAAGGCCACAGATTCGGGGAGAGCAGGCGAAGGCCCAAGATGTGGGAAGAGCAGGCGAAGGCCCCAGATGTGGGAAGAACAGGCGAAGGCCACAGATTGGTGGAGAGCGGGCGAAGGTCTCAAATGCGGGGAGAGCAGGCGAAGGCCGCAGACTCGGGGAGAGCAGGCGAAGGCCGCAGACTCGGGGAGAGCAGGCGAAGGCCACAGATTGGTGTAGAGCAGGCAAAAGTCTCAGATGCAGGGAGATCAGGCGAAGGCTCCAGATTCAGGAAGAGCAGGCAAAAAGCCCAGACTCTGGGAGAGCAGGCGAAGGCCACAGATTGGTGGAGAGCAGGTGAAAGCCCAGACTCAGGGAGAGCAGGCGAAGGCCCCAGATGCGGGAAGAGCAGGCGAAGGCCACATATTGGTGGAAAGCAGACGAAGGCCCCAGACTCGGGGAGAGCAGGCGGAGGCCCCAGACTCGGGGAGAGCAGGCGAAGGCCCCAGATTCGGGGAGAGCAGGCGAAGGCCCCAGATTCGGGGAGAGCAGGCGAAGGCCCCAGATGCGGGGAGAGCAGGCGTAGACCACGGATTGGTGGAGAGGAGGCATAGGCCACAGAATGGTGGAGAGCAGGCGAAGGCAACAGATGCGGGGAGAGCAGGCGAAGGCCACAGAGGCATGGTAGTGGTAGCCTAATGGTTCGAGTTGAAACCTCGTAATTGAAAGATTGCTGGTTTGCATCCCTGACCAGTAAAGCACCACTGAGGTACCCTGAGCAAGGTACCGCCCCCAAGCATTGCTCCCCGGGCGCTGAGTTAGTTGCCCCCTGCTATGTCACATATGGGTTAAATGAAGAAGACACGTTTCGATGCTGTGGTGTGTCAGCAATGAAACTAATCACTTAGATGCAGAGCCAAGGCAATGATGGCCACCATACCGCTCTCACTTTCAATGTAAGTAAACACCGAAGAAATATTTCATGCCACGTCACTTGTCAGGGCCAAAGCGGCATATTCTTATGACTAGGCCCCAACCCTCTGCTTCCCGCAGACTACCTGCATTCCCCTGAGATCGAACCGCCTCTGAAAGACCACCCGCATTCCCCTGAGATCGGACCGCCTCTGACAGACCACCCGTATTCCCCTGAGATTGGTCTGCCTCTGACAGACCACCCGCATTCTCCTGTGATCGAACTGTCTCTGACAGACCAGCCACATTCCCCCGAGATTGGACTGCCTCTGACAGACCACCCTCATTCCCCTGAGATTGGACCAAGCTCATCACATGAGTGCTACTGCAGCTCTGACCGCAGGGCTTGGGGCCACGGTGGCGGTCTCAGATTATAATCGGAGAGAACGAGAAATGCCCCAAACACCAGTCATTGATCTGCCTCTGACAGGTCAATATTTCCACCAGGGACATAAAAGCCGGACTGGGAAGTGGAGGGTGGGGGCTCATGGCCGGGGGCCATTGGGGATGGGGCTTTCTACCCTAGTAACTTCCTCTCTACAAATGCCTTGGTGGTTACGCTGTTTAAACTATTAAGATTGCAGCTGGATGTGTGTTCAGGAAAGGTTCTGTTTTCCTACTGGGTCTTCCTTTCCTCATTTAGAGTGTGCTCATTAAAATTCCGCTACTGCTTTCACAGGAGATCTTTGTTTAAATGTGCCACTCTGCTCCTTTGCATTGTGTATTTTCTATTTCATATCAACACCCGGATACTGGTGTATGGAGAGGAACTGACCCTAATGTTTAGGTAAGAGATCCTGCCCATCCATCCATTCATTCATCCATCCGTCTGTGGTCCATTCATCCAACCATCCGCGCATCATCCGTAAGCTGCTTTCCAGCACAAGGTCACAGTAAACCCAAAGCCCACTTCAGGACAGCACAGAGCAGAAGGTAGACAGCACACTGGACAGGATGGCAGGTATGAGAGCACAGTGATTATCACATTTTTCCCGAAGGTTGCAGGTTTTAATCCTAGGAAGGGCTATGAGCTGGTGCACTTGGAAAGGTACTGTAATTCTCCCAATTTTATTTGGTGATAGATCAGGCTCTAGAAATCAGCAAAGAGTGAAATTGAAAATGTATGTACCTCAAATAAATGATAAAACTAATATGATGTCTGTTTGTGATTCGATATCACATTCCCAAACTCAATATTTGCAGGAATGTGTTGCAGCCTAAAAATGTACGATAACCCAATAACAGACAACTGGGAATTCATGTGAAATACATGTTGGGTGGTTCATTTTCATTTGATGATTAAAAAATAGATACGTGATACAACAAATGATTATTATTTCCGCAAGGACATCATCTTATGGCTGTCAATCAAGAAAAAGAGTCCACAGCAGCTGAGGTGGGAGGATTTAGCAAGGAATGAACCAACAATGCGGACACAGGCAACACACCCACAGCGGGCACAGCTAATGCAACCATCCTGGGCACAGCAGGCACAGTTGGCAAACCTACAGCAGGCACAACGGGCACATCCACAGTGGGCACAGCTGAAACAACAATCCTGGGCACAGCTGGCAAACCTACAGCAGGCACAACAGGCACATCCACAGCAGGCACAGCTGAAACAACAATCCTGGGCACAGCTAGCAAACCTACAGCAGGCACAACCAGCACAACGGGCATATCCACAACGGGCACAGCTGAAACAACAATTCTGGGCAAAGCTGGAACATCCACAATTAGCACAGTTGGCACAGGTACAGCAGGCACAGCTAACAAAACCATCATGGCCACAGCCAGCACACCCACAGCATGCACAACCTACATATTCGCAGTGGGAACAGCCAGCATATCCAAAGTGGTCACAGCCACCATATTCCGAGTGGGAACAGCTGGCACCTTCTCAGTGGGAACAGCCGGTTTGTCCACAGCCAGCACATCCACAACGGGAACAGTCGGCACATCCACCCTGGGCACAGCCAGCACCTCCATCTATCTATCTTTCATAAACACTTGCCCAATACAGTGTGGCAATGAGATTGGCGTCTATCCCAGGAAACTCTGAATGCTGGTCCTTGCATTGTCAATGTTGTCCTTTCCCAAATGAATTCGCTCCGTAGCTTAAAATGGTATGTTAATTTGATATCTGTGAATTAGCTAAGAGCACTTTGTGCTCGAGATCCGGACAGATCCAGAACGTGTGGCCTGCCTATTAACGTGTGACCAGCAAAAACATTTCATGGTGTTTGAATTCTGTAACAGCTCAGCCGTTTATATGTACAAAGCACCTCATCTGATGCTATATTACAACATTAACTTTCATTAAACAGTAATTGCATTCACATCGTGACAACATGGAGAGTCAGTCAGATGGGAATGTCCCCCAGGCACAATCACAGGTCACCAATGATAACAAAGAGTCAAACAGAGCCTGCTGTGAGCCGTAAAGGATGTCCCCGATGTGAGGAGACTGCATGTCCTCCAAGTGCTCTGGCTGCCTCCCATGGCCCGAAGACATGCAACTGACATCTATATATGAGAATCATCTCCATTACGCCGATTACCCATTCTCCAACACTCCGGTTACCCATCCTCTATCACGCCGGTTACCCATTCTCCATCACATCGGTTACCCATTCTCAGACAAACTGG
>JAODJX010000035.1:5468300-5481611 GCA_026776945.1 Isichthys henryi | reverse complement strand
AACGGACAGTGGGATTCTGTGGCAGGACCTCCTCACTACAAGGTCAACCCTGCGGGCCTGTTATGGGAAGGGGCAGCCATGCATATGTGTGTATGTCTGTGTGTGACTCGCAGAGAGGTAAACACACTTTAAGCGCACAAAGGACACGGCCCAGCATCTCATTTCCCGGCCCATTCCCAGCTCCATCATTTCATCAGCCTTCATCCCACTGCCGCGGATCTCAGTCATTCCAGCTGCTGCCACCCCTTAAGCAAATCGTATAAATCAGAGTCGGGAAAAAGGCGATTGCCGATTCATTCCGGGGATTCATTTCTGCCTCCTGTAAACAGAAAAGGGGGCTGTTGTTTATACAACCAGCGTGTATGCATTTTTTAAAGAGATTATTTCATGCTTGGGAAGGATGATCGGAGGGCGGGGGGAGGTACGGCGATCGTCGAAAAGGTGTCCTGGCAACGCGTGGCGCACAAGACCAGAAGGAGGCGCCACTGAGTGCCGAGGTGTCGATCACATGCGATGGACGATAATTCGGCGACCCTTGTTTATTAAACACCCTCTTCCTACTTCCCGTCAGTGGCGAAATACGGTCCTCGCCGGCGTGGCACTGCATTATAGTGGCACACCTCTATGCCATTTGCCGAAAGTCACAGCGGTTGGTGCCCGTTAATTTGGAGGCGGCTCACAGCTGCGGAATCAAATGCGGAGCGTGGCAAACAGATAACAGGCTGGCGACAGAACGGGCTGTAATCACAATCATTTGCCGCCTACAGAAGTGCCACATGCATACCACCTGATTGCGACCGGCTGGCCCGAATTGCCATCACATATGAGCACACGGGAGCCTCAGCACGACACGGAGGCAGCTTTCCTCATCATGTGTGTGTGTGAGTGGGTGAGAGAGAGAATGAGAGAGTGACAGAGAGAGAGAGTGAGAGAGAGAAAGACATGGTGGCACTGAGACTATGGCCTCATCTCCAGGGCTGGGGGTTCAATCCTCGCCCGTGCTCATATCATCGTGGGTTTTCATCCATCCATCCATCCATCCATCCATTTTCAATACCCACATGTCCTGTGCAGGGTTGTGCGGGTCTAGAGCTTATCCTGGAAGCTACAGGCACAAGGGAGAAAATAACAAAGAAAGGGGCCAGTTTTCGTTCTGCAGTCCAAAAACACGTAGCTTGGTGTCTCATGTCTCCAGGTTGCCAGTCTTTTAGGTTCGTGTGTGTCCCGCGATGGCTTGCAGTTCCTGAGATAGGCTGCAAGATAACTAATATTAAGCGGGCCCAGTACTAGATAAGCAGTTATGGAAAACAGCTGGTATTATGCACACACACACCATAGAAAATGCTGCTAAGCGTTTTTTGAATGCCCATTGGCTCTAACAGCGACGAATAAACACCTCGCATCATCGTCGCTGTCATCGTCACACTCAACTTCACGCCCATGTGTGTGGGCGGGCCCAGTGAGAAGCTCGCCACCTCGCCACACCTGCTTCTGAACGTACCATAATCGTTCTGAGCTGAGGTAGTCCCATCTGAGTTAAAACCAGGTGAGTATGGGCCCCCCACCTTGGGGGCTTGGGGGGGTGGGTCAGCAGGGAAAGAGTTAATGACAAAAACTCGGCCGTTAATAACTCATAACTCCTCTCCCAGGGAGCCCTAGTTTACATTAATTACACCGTAGCCTCTGGCAAACTGCATATCAAGCGGTATTTCACAAACAAACAACTGGCATGGCTACTTACCATCAGCAGAGCGATGGGGGGGCATTTGCGTGAGATTTAGGGGCCAGTGGCAGGCGGGAGGCTTTCGTGCCATGGAGAAGGAGGGGTGAGCTACTGGGATCTCATCTCCGCCACACACACACACACACACACAATGACACAAACACACCCAGATGGGCACCCAACGCATTCCACACTGTGACAACACAGTTCCTAGGGGCCAACACTGGAGACCCCCGGTGCGTCAAAGAGCAAAGACTGCACTCTGGTCATCTAGAAATCCACCTTCACAGGTAGCGATTAGTGTAAATCATATAGTAGCTTTTCCAAAAAAAAAACCCCTATGAACCAGGCACCTGATTCATTGTACAGCTCACCAAATAAGCACAAATCAATAAACAGCATGATTGTAATTGTACCATTAAAACTACATCTTATGGGAACGCTCGTAAAAGACTTTTTACATATCGCATTCATCAAACAGCAATTCGTTAGCAATTCACGCCGGCAAACAAGGTCAGTGCCGCCTGGTAATCTGTCGTTATGCCAGCCTGACGGCTACATGGAAGTGGGTGGAGAAAGAGCGACCCGGGGATCCCAAGGGCTGTAAGACGACGGCCCGGTGATGACGGCGCGCTGTAACTCAGACACGGAGACAGCTCCTCGCACCAGGATTGCACGCCCGCCGTCACACGCTCTCAGAAAGCGTCCTGGCCTAGTTAAGAAGTGGCGGCCTGCTTGATCACTGCCGAGAGTGGGGGCGGCTATGGTTTAATTCTCACAACCCCACCCCCCCGGAGCAGTGACGAGGGAGCGGATTCTCACTCGCGTCTGCAGCCGGATGATTCCGGCTTGTGTGCGCGGCCCCGCACCCGTGGGCGTGTGTCCGTACATTTGGCAGGCGAGCAGAAATGTGCGCGGGATGCTGGGGAATGTGTGCGCCCCTCCCCGGCAGCACGTGACACTGCTTAACCACCAAATGCCGCTTGTTCTCGAGCCTCGTGGCCGCCCGCTGGTCCCCAGGGTCCGCCGACGGCCTTCACCCCTCACCTTCTGCTACCTAACCCCGTGACGTTCGCTCCCCGAGGTTGGCGGGGGTACGCGATTGGTCCTTGGGCTATATCTGCAAGCTGTGAGACCCCCCCCCCCCAAAAGTATCGCTAACCTGCTAGGCCACAGCCGCCCATGAATATCTATCTACTGGCATCCTTTCAAAGGCCCTGCCTTCAATTCCTCTCCCTCCCCCTCTCTCTCAAATGCAAACCGTCTTCATGGCAAAAGGCCCCAAAGACTGAAGCCTGGCGAAGTGAAAGGAGTGACTCCTTGCGTGTTTAAAGGGAACTGTGTGCCTTTTGGCTGAGCCACCCCCCCCCCAAAAAAAACAACCCACCCACCTGTTTATTTTTCAAAAGCAGGCCTCATCTGAACGGATCAGACCTCTCTGCCTCACAGCTTTGTTCCTGTCCTGGGAGGAGGGGGGGGGCGGCTGACGACTGCGTCTCCGCCGTGAGAAATGTGCTTATCACTCACCCCCCCCCAAACGTTAAATACCTCCAGACTGGACAACATTTTCAAAGGAAAAGCTGGTTTTAATAATAATGCAAAGAATAATTGGAATGGCATTTGAGGCTGCCGTCTCCTAAGCTCGCACAGTGTGTGTAATCAATGCTTCATTGCGTGTGGTCTTCCCTGGGGGGGCCACAGCCGCTCCAAACTCAGGCGTGGAGAAAAGGCTAGATTATCGACCCCATCGTTTTCCAAATGTTTCATCGCCGGCATTAGGGCGAGCGGGTGGCCCATGAGGCGGTGCTGGGTGCAGACTTACCCCTGGCAGTGTCTTCTGCTCGTGGAGGGCGTTCTGGGCCTTAATGGCAGACTCGCGTGCGCAGTAGGTAAGGAACGCACAGCCTGTAAGACAGAACAGAGTCAGAGGATTGAAGATTGACGTCTCCCAACCACCTGACCAGACTGGGCATGAGCACGCGGGACGCCGGGCGCCATTGGGCTCCCTGCACCCACGTTAGGGATGTTCCCAGCACACTGTGTTGGGCCTGGTCTGCAGGTGCCCCAGGACCGGGGGGGCTCTGGTGAAATATAGCAGAAACTGAGCCTTTCTGAAGGGAGTGAAGACAACAGTGAATCGGGAGGGGGGCAGAAGCAGGAGACGAGGGTAACGATCCGGCGGAAATGTGAAGGCGCTCCATATTGCGAGACCGTCACTCAAGGCCGTCAGCTATAAAGCCACCTGAGGTACCATTACATCCAGGAGAAATGGGGGGGGGAGACAAAGAGGACAGAGAGACAGACAGAGCAGCCCAGCAGACCACCCCAGCCTGCACCAAGCCAAGTACAGTGTAAGACTGCCCAATGGCCTCACTTAAGGGGCAGATCTGAGGATGTTACCGCAAAGTCCCACCACCATGTCGCATTACCAGTTAAAAGGGTCTCGAAGTGAATTTCAACAGCATAAGAGACGGGCGCTTGTGTTTTAAAAAGCAGGTATTACAAATAAATAATCGATGAAATCCACAGAAGGCCTCTCTGAAGACGTCTGCCTGCTCTTTCATTTACACACACAGCAGTAAACATTCTCTCAGTCTTCCAGGCCCCATAGGGGTTGCCCTCGTATGCACCTTACAAACTGCGTTTAGCTACTTGGGCAGCATGCTGCTCGAGAGTTGGTAGTCACTGGGCACTGCGTTATTGTTAGACCTGTTAAAACCCGTTCAGAGAGGTTTGGAAATGAACTGACTTTACATCTATATGGTGATTCTCCACTCAGATGGTATGATTATGCTTCTGCGTGAAGCCAGTGGTTTCAGTCATTTACTGCGGTGCAGGAAGCTAAGTCTCTGTGGGCCCCTCTTCAAACTAGCCAGCTAGTTAGTCGGTGATAGATTCACAGAGATCACAAACCCTCCACGCTGCTGATAATGAGGCAGATGTACATTGTTTCAGAGCGAGCGCTGCTTCCTGTGCGCTGACTACCTACCGCTGGGCTCCCGGGCACAGACTCCCCTTCAGGTGTATCAGCTCTTCCCCTGCGTTCACGGTGGGGGATGAAATAGAAATATTTCGAGCAGTTGGCTCAGCCTCTGTGAAAACTCGCGTGTGCCTCACATGACCCTGCCCACCACCTTGACTCCGCCCCTCAGACCCTTTTCGGCGTCAGACGACAGAAGGTTCCCGAGGATGAGGCTCGGAAATCTGTCAAAATCCCGCAGACGGGACCGGGTCGGTGCTATCGTGACAGGAGATTTAGAACATCTCATGGACTTGTGAAGTGTGTACGCAGGGTTACTCCACACTCCCTGTAAGGCCACAAACATCAGTTAAGAGAGAGATCCTTCACCTTTATTACCCAGGCTGTTCGTTAAAATGATCCATCTGTCTGTTTATAACATAACACCATGCTTGGGAGCGTTCCACAGTGATTTTAATTACACTGTATGCTTGATTTTATTTTCTAAACAGTAGGTAGCCTTGCATTAGCCTAATCAATTTCCCTACAACATTTGAACCCTTTAATAAACCTTGATCTTACAAAGTCTCTGCAGGTGCCCAGTCTTGCCTGAAGAGAGGAAAGGCTTTGGTAGGATTGACATATTGATCCACGCTGTACACTCCTTACTGTAGTCTTGCCCTCTAGCTTTGGCAGGTGACAGATCCGCCTGGGGTCATGACCTCACAGACATTCTGTCCCGCCATTGGGGTCACGGGTCATTGCCCGGCGCGCAAAAACCCCCCCCCCCCCCCCCCCCCTTATTCCCAGTGGAACCGCAGGAGTATTCACAAGCACAGGCCCGCAAGAAAAAACCCACACAGCCACATGTCAACGTCTTATCGTCGAGGTTAATCAAACACATGCGCCAAGCCTATAAATCATGCATAATATACGTCACAGTACGTCTAACTACACGTAGTTCCCACACAGCACTAGAGACCTGAGGTCCTGGAGAAAAAAATAAATAAAATCATTAAATAAGAGATAATTATCTATAGTACAAGTTTAGCCAGCTGAACAGCGCAGTTGCTGCATTACCCCGCTGTAATCAGGTCTGTATCGGTGGAAGTATGATAAAAAGTCACACATTTCAGGTGTTAAATGTATTTTTAGTTAGTGTGAAGCTTATGATTCACATCGCCTTCTTTAAAGAGTATTAGCTGCTTACACTGCATCTAATGTCAGGAAATAACAGCACTTTGGAGTTAATAACACAGTACAGAGAGTGCTGTAGAAGCACTACAGTGTTAGTTATTGAACACAAGTGTTTACGGCTTAACTAGCAGCCCGTGTTGGGTATTCCCTGCCTGGCGCCCTGTGCTTCCTGGGAGAGACTCCAGGCTTTTTGCTGGATAAGCTCTTTTTGGAAAATGGATGGATGGATGGATAGATGGATGTTTCCAGCTTAAACTAGCTACACGTTAGCCAAAAAGAAAATGGTGTTTTATAAGTCAGCCAGCCCTCACAGGTCTTGCAGTAGTTTGGGAGGCGGTCAGTCTGACTCGCCTCTCCCGCGGTGTCCTCCACCCATCAGCCACCTGCTCCTCCATGGCCCCGCCAGCCCAAGGCTCCGACGAGCTGTATCACGCACGCCAGCCCCCCCCCCACCCCCCCAAGCCAGCACTCCGGTTCGTGTTCTCCACGCCATGAGCCCCTCTCTGTCTCCGTCTTTTCCCGCGATAAAGAAACGTTAAAATGAGCCGTCTTGGCAGGGATTTCGGCCGAGAAAAGACATCCGTTACATGCGGCTTGTTGCCGCGTTTATGAATTATGCGGACTTAAGAAATAAAAACACTGCATGATGAAATCATTTGAAATACCCCAAAAAAAAAATCGAAACCTGAACTGCTGATGGAGCATTAATTTAAATGTGATCTGTATAATTTATATACCGCTTTGGTTGATATGCACCCAAATAGCTTTCTATCTTCACACTTACGGCAAGGCCCCGACCTAATTTCCTTCGCCTCTTAGTCTTTTCCCACAAGCTGCTACCTTAACTAGAGCAGTAAAACAAGCTCTTTGTATCAGGTTAGGGGGACACTTCGACGCGTAGCTAAGCCCTTAGAACGGTGACACGGCCAGTAATTAAAGAGACCAAACCCTGCCTGCTACTTTCGTCTGACAACCTCCATTTGCTTGGGTTAATTACTCCAGACAAGAATCTGTGTTCCTAGTGCCAGAGAGCCCGAGTTGTCTGGTTCAGCACTTTTGGCCCGGATCTGAAAAGTGCGGGTAAATCCTGCTGACCGCAGGGGTCCGGCTGTCAGGCTATGGCCAAGCCCCTCACTCCCCCCGCCTCAGCAGTAATGCAAAGGACTTCTCCTGTGCTCTGCCGCCTCCGACACCCGTCCCTCATTCGGCCCCCCAGCCCCCAACGGGGCCGGCGCCGGTGTAATGAGAAAGTGTGAACTTCCCCTTCCCGTGGCATTTACGTCCCTCCCGAAACTGTGAAGGTGGCAGAAATGGGGCCAGGGTTGGCACCGTCCGCCCCGTCCCCCCCCCACACCTCATTTGCACTCCGTGTAAAATGTCATTGTGGAGGGTAGATTACTAGCTTACTTCATTTCCTGTCGGATGGCTTGGGGGAAATGGGGACCTTCCCAGGGCTCTGTGCCGAGACACGAGCGCCGTCAGTGTCCAGGCGAGGCGAATATTACCTGAGACCAGGGCCGCCTCTTATGTTATCAGCGTAGCATCGATCGCTTCATATGAGGTTATCAAACCTGTCTAATGGCTAATTTATCGATGAATCGCCGATCGCTCGCCAATATGCATCTGATCATTTAACTCTTCGAAAGTACAAAATTCAAGCCACGTTTGACAAAGCGGGCTTTTCGCCCCAATATTCTCAGCAAAACTCTCAGCGAAATTACCTTACAGTGGCTCTTGTGACATTAACTCAACTTTAGCGGAACCTGTAAACTATAAGAAGAAGCTCTTTAAAATGTGTATGACCAACTCTCCACACCCAAACCTAAGGGTCACAGCGTGCAGAACGCATTGCAGTCATGCTCAGAAACATCTCCCAGCCATGTTTTCAGAGGGGGAGCCATAATTGATTCATTTGCACCCATGCGCGTCCAAGGGGACAAAAATCTGGCAAAACACGCATCTATAAGAATTACAATTAGCAGGAAACCGGCTGGCCTTTAAGGCCGTGTGAGTCACAGAGACGATAATGATGAACATGGTCTTGTGGCACGAAGCTGTGAAGCACAGAAAATCTGGCCGAGCCGAGTCCATTGAGCGCGTCGATAGCATTTTCAGTGATTAATGGATATTTCCCTACACAGATTCCAGGCAGGAAAAAATAAATACGCTTTGTGTAAGCGTTTGCAACACCGTGTCTCTGAATGAATCAGCTTACACTGATGCACACATACGCATGTGGATTTGCAGGTTGGATGGTGACTAACACGGTGATTCTGAACAGAATCAGAAGTGAGTAACTACTACTGAGTCCCAAAGCGCCTGCATTGTGTACATGAGCTTCCGCATGCTCACCGCTAATGCTGAAAATGTAAATAACTTCCTTTTTTCTTTTTTTTGCTGCCAACTGGCAAACCTTAAAGATGAGGTTTCACATACACATTCTGCAGGGTTTCCCAGGAGAACTGTAACAGGGGCTGAATTTCTATCAGCTGGAGAATGAAGGGAATACACCTGCCCATCTGCAGTGAAATTTAGTTATCAATCACTGATCAGTTTTCCCCACATGTACCACAGAATTACAGGCAACATATACGGCCTGAATCAAAAGCCTCCTTTATCTGAAATAAATACGGAACCACACAATATACCAGATGTTTTACCATCCACTGTACAGTGCTCCCAGTATTTACATTCTCTCTCACTGGTCACTGCGGTCACCCTGAAGTGGTTATATTATTTACTATATAGAATCAATAGAACTGCCTACAGTAGTGCATGTTGGGTATATTGGTTTTTAATTAATCACGTTGGTAGGTAAAGGTATAGTGTAATAGCCCCCTTTCCATTAGGGGGGAAGTTAATACGATAAAATAGTCAATTATCACGTGTCAATTCATTAATTTGCCCGGTAGCTCTTATAGAACGTAGAGTTACAATGAACATGGAGCCTATTCGAGATATCGGAGTCTAAAGCAAGGGGGTCTCCCAGCACAGGGCATGCAAAATCACTAATTTATCTGACACGCACGTTTGGACTGGAAACCCTAACATACGGGCAATATGGGCACTCCACACACAAAGAGCTGGAGCCGACAATTAGACCCCAAACCCTGGAGGCGTGAGGCCACAGAGCTACCTAGTGAGGCATCGCGCTGCCCCCCTATTGACTGAGTGACCCTTAATTAGGATCTGCTACAGAATTCGAATTAACAAGCACCTGCACATGCACTAAACACAATAGTATCAGAGTGATGTTACCACTATAGCCATTGTTCAGTGTAATTTACTGATCTACGTGAATGGCAAAGAAATTGGGAAAGAACCGAGTTTGATTAGCCTGCCTAAATTATTCAAATGACAACTGGAACGATTTTACAATCATGCGGTTTATCATTGAGAGCCGAGACGGCTTTACCAGTGAATAACGCAAGCATTTCGCCAGGGAAATATTTCTCCATGGCAGAGGAGGGAGAGAAAAATAAGCATAGGCATCCTTCTCAGCGCAGAAAAAGAGGGACGGAAACGCACCAGTGAATAAAGATGTACAGATTTTTATTTTTCTTTGCGCTCATTTTACCAGTCATCCGCACAACAGCTGTGTCACAGCGGGGATTCAAATCAGAAAAACTTCGGCTCTCAGATAGCCACCTTCCCCACAGAGCGTGTCAAGCACCAACCTGCATTGCTTACATCTTAGGAGACGGCCAGTATATTAGCTCCCATGATATTTTGTAATATGGGAGTAATGGGAGAAAATGCTCTGGACGGGTCATTGTGAGCGCGCGTTCACGATGCTGTGCGCGTTCTCGGCTGCGCAGTGATTTAACGGTGGGTCGGCCAGTGCGTTAATTAACGACGTGTCACGTTACTTACAAAGGGGTGCAGCGCAGCACTCATAAATTAAAGAAGGATGAGATAAGACGGATCATAAGGTATGTTTTACGACGCTCGCTGTTAAGGTGCTTTTTTGTAATTAAATTCATCCACTTCGCTCGAGCATGTGCAACAGAAAACGCTATTTCTCACGTTTAAGGTGGTGCGGATCTGGTTAGAATCTTAAAGAACCCCGTATCCTATAACTTATAGACTGTCAAATTAGGCTATGACTTCATAATCGATTGTTCTTATAGAATCAACATCGTCGCATCGTAAGAAATTAGAATTTTTGTTCATAAATAGGCCGCGACACTTCATAAGACAAGCGGTTACAGGAAAGGGATGAATGACCAAATGAGCCTGTGGTTACTTTCCCTTTAAAAGCTTTTTTGTTCGTTCTTTCAGCTGGGCGAAACTTAAAATATCGCAAATACTGCTCAGATATAATGTGGTAGTGATCAGGTAGGGAGAGTCAGTCTCTAGCGAAACCTGCCCGAACACACAGAGCTCAATTTAAATTCTCAGTACCTTTATAACCACGCTTTGATTTAATGTCAACCTCCCTCTACGTGATGGAAGCCTTAGGAGTTCATGAACTCATAAATGTTTGATTATGCAACAGACTGGCATTACATTATGTCAGCGCTGTTGCCACGCAGTGGAATGACAGTCGGATCAAAAGTTTGCAAGAAACTGAGCTCATTACCGCAAAATGCTAGTTTAAACAAAATTAGAGAGGACACACTGAGGGCAATATCGCGCTCATTTTAATAATAAATATCAAAACATTATTCCAGTTAAATGGAACAACATCAATAAAATGTGATTACACAATCAAATTTAAAACTAATTAAAAATAGTTGTGAATGCTTTAATTCATCATTTAATGTATAACCACTACCCGGGAAAGTCCTGACAAAACCAATGTGTCTATATTTTCAGGCACCTGGAGAGACCCGATCATTTCATCATTTAACCTCATATGTTAAAGCGCACGCAAGGGGAGTAAGGATACCAGACCCCCACACTAGGTGTCGCTGTGGAATGGTAAGTGGAACCCAGTGGGCAACACGCCCAAGATGCCAAAAAATTATTTCAGTTCACTAAGCTTTCGTTAATTATCTAAAATAATTAGTGGAATAATCAAATCCATATATATGCTACATAAAATGAATAATGTTGCGAGTTTTCTTGCCCTATTTCTCCAAATGAAATCCATCCATATACTTAAAAGCAGCTTAAGTATTTTATATAACCAATGCATAAAGGTTTTACAGAAGTTACCAACTTCAGATTGAATGGCGAATTAGTCCGTTTCATACATTTATGTTAGTCAATATCCATTTCCTAAACACGTTTCTGAATCCAATTCAGCTCTCCCTATCACTATTTTTCAGAATTTCCGGCTAAAAGTTAAACGATACATATTCAATTAATGGGAACACAGCCTCCCAATTTTCCATTAACAGACTCCATTTCCACTCACCGGACTGAAAAATTCAGCTGAAGCTCTTTTTACTGCCGTCAGCTCAAAAAGTTACAGGCCTTTCTTGATAATTAAAGACAAACAGGAAATATTTTATTATTAGGAACCGCTACATCTGGGTAACCCCCGCCACGGTTTATAATAACGCCACCAACGTAATTTCAACATCTTCATTTTGAATAACGCTAGAAACGGTTATTTGCTGTTCTGCCTCCAAGCGATTAGCACGACGGAGTCTGCTTGTGATTCATCGCGGTCACATAGGTCGTGTGTAAATGGAAGTTGTCTCAAACCAGCAACAGAAAATGACACACAAGCTTAGGCTGAGGACGACCCACGTAACTCTGGGATCGCGTGTCAAACTCCCGCACCGGGTTTTAGCGGACTGGCATCCTCATCCGCTGCTGGCTAAAAGACAGACGCGCTTACTGGGAAGAGTGCGGCGCATTACATCATTCTTCTTTAAACAAACACAGCCAGACGCCCTTGAAAACTAATGAATTAACGAGTGAATTAATAAATTGTGTAAACAATGAGGTAAAAATGACATACCAGGGGACAAAGTCAAAATCGCCCTCGGTTGTTTGGTTTGACGGACTCGCAGACTTTAATGCAAACGGGTTAAACGTATGCAGTTTTGTCTTTATACATTGTTGTAAAATTTGTAAAATTAGTAATGGAATAATAGTTGTTGTATGCCTTGAGCTTCAATACGCGTACTATAATAAAGAATATATGTAATAAACGTGCGATTTCAATATATGCAGTAGACCATTCTGATTTACACCGACCTTACAAGAGGGTTTAATGGGATATTTCACAAACACATTTAAATAAAAAACAGTTTGTGGGATGTTATATAACATATTGAGCTGTTTATTATTTGTGTTGCATGCCTCCAGTACCACATTGTACATCTTATATTGTGTAGGCAGTCATAATGAATCACAGGAAAAACAGAGTGAATATGCTTTATAACAAATCTGAATCATTTCATTCCATTGACATTCAGCTTTGCCTCGCCTTAGTCCTGCATTATCAGCAGAGTGACAATTTGTTAAATACTCAAAGATTTATTAAGTAAATGCTGCGCCGACTGGAACAAACTGCAAACACATGTAAATGACAGAAATGTAATTACAGGGAAGGGCTTGCTGTGACCAACAGAAGGCAAAACTGAAACCCCACAGATTCGCATCCAGTCCTGTCTAAGCAGTGATAACACAATAATGTTAAAGTAGCAGGGCTACAGCTGCAGTCACTAAGCCAATCAGAGAGCGGGTCCGTGAGGTCCGGCCAATGGCAGGCTCGAGGGGGCGGGGCATACGATCACACGGAATGCTGTACCGCACAGGTGGATTGGAGCTGGAGGAGGCGAGATGCTCTCGTAGTGGGTGGTGGTTCATCTCTCTCCTTTCTCCGCAGTAAGGGAGCAGTCTTTTGGGGGGGGGGCTGGCAGGCAGGCGGTGATGTCATGCCAGTAACACGGCGATGACAGCTTAACCTATTTTCGGAAATACCACCAATTCTATTCATAGCTCTGCTGAGCGGCGTGCAAATCATATACCCCTGATGAATCTTACATATTATAATATATTTCTGAACTTCGGAAGTCTCCATAACACGTTATCTAATATAAGCATGAGTGATATTTATTAAGAGTGATATGAACGCTACGGTTTAATTTTTTTATAGTTATTAATGCCTCTCTCTGCCGTGTTGACTCCCTTCCAGCAGCACAGCAGTAAGTGATTGTGTTATATAACTTGTCGGCATGTACATCTTTCCACTCTGCCACAGATCCCTTTGTCGCCGCCTGGGCAGTGTTCATTGTGCCACAGCGCAGACCTCTCAGCCGTCTGTATCCGTGCATTTATTTTAGGTGTGTTTGGCACATAACGTGCAAGCTTAAAAAAAGGTGCACAGGGCGGAATGTCGGCTGTCATGCGTTAACGCTGGGCAGCAAACGGGCAGTGTTACTCGCTGCAGATGCCGCACGGTTGTTCGTATGCGGTGTGTCTGTCTATATAAGTAATCATGAGGTAATATGTGTGTGGGGGGGGGGGGGCG
>JAODJX010000035.1:5448818-5462766 GCA_026776945.1 Isichthys henryi | reverse complement strand
CCCCCCCACCCCCCCCCCCCCCCCCCCAACCCAACTCCCACCCACACCCCCCCCCCCCACCCCACCCCCCCCCCCCCACCCCCAACCGCGGGGGGGGGGCAGCCTGTATGATTCAGATAAAAACAGTTTGGGGTTAAGGGGTCTTAGTACAAGTTTAATCAGATCAAATGTGCAATCTGCTACTGGCCAGCAAACAGTGATTTATGGACACGGGGCTTGAAGAGAGGGTGTGCGGACATGAGCGTGCGGCAGTGTGTGACAGTGAAGGTGTGCTTCACTACCGTGCGGTAATAAAACTGCAAGGTGATTCCCCTGTATAACGGTGTCTGGCGTGGAGTATTGCATGGGCGCAATTAATCTCTGTAAAAAGACCCAATAAAGAAAAAATAAAAAAAGCATCTTACCGGTGTAGCGAAAGAACAAAAGATAAATGTAGAATGTATTTATCATGTCCTTGTGTAAAGAAACATTGCTTCACTAATTTATCTCAATACTGATACCAAATATCATTATAGTGCCCTTTAAAGACCCAACCATACAGCCAAGAAAACAGGGCTGCACAGATGGAGAGTCCAGTGCTTCTCACTTTCGAGATCAACTGCCTGCCCCCCGCCCCCCCATCACCACCACCCTCTAATAACAAAGATTTAAATTTGATGGTGGCCAGTTCCAGTGTAATCATGTGTCACACACACACACATTCGCGCGCACACACATTTGAAATTGCACTTACTAAAAGCAATTTACACACTTATCAGCTGATAACTTTTCCAAAACTGTCTCGGCTGGACTTTTAACCTCCTGAAAGCAACATTTAATAAAATATATACGCTTAATACGGCCGAGCATGTATCTGCTGACTTGGCGTATTCAGTATTTTGTCGTCTCTGTGTTTTAGGAAAGTGCTTGACGTATTTTTGTTTAGTCTACATGCAGGAATGAGCCTGGCCTCCATTATCTGGGTCAGCATATTTTCCCTGACACCTCTTGACCTTTTATAATCCTAATCAGTAAAACTGAAACGTCAAGGTATAGTGCCCCCATTTCCGTCATGCTGTGAATGTCTTATAATCCTGGTACCTTCTTCTGAAATCCCATTGATAATTGATAGCCTATAGGAGACAGAGCAAATGACCGATGGTCACACTATCTCTCCTCTCTGGTATATATGTCTTCTTCTTGCATGCTATTATCTTCCTTATCTCGCCTTGCTGATATGCTGCCGATTTGACTGGCATCCTGTAACATAAATTTCATCATCAATTACATCTGATAATTCAGCTAATTGCTACAGCAATTACATTTCACTGTATGTGCAACTGCAGCTGTATCGAGGTATATTTGGGAGTATAGATTTATCTGAATTAATTTTGGCCTTTTAGTTTAAAAACAGTGTGTGAAGGGTTGGGAGGAATTCTGCACGCTGGATATTCACCGCACCACAAAATGTTGGCTTTGCATTTTGAAATGAAAGGACTGGAATCAAACTAATAATCACCTTTGCAACCCCCCACTACAGGAAAAAGCATAAAAGGAAAGCACATAAATTGTCCACCAGTTGTAAAATCTGCGTAGATTACTGAAGCGTGGAGCAGAAGCGCATGTTTATTGTAACAAATTGATCAGTCAAAGGATGCGTCAGACAATCCATGTTTGCAAATCCTCTTGAGTCGAGTTATGATAACTCGTATAATTATCGTTCCTTACGATCAAGTGCTACGTTTCCCCAAGGGAACGCCGGGACACTTTCACATGCGAAACACAAATCAAGTTTAATATAACGCAATTTTACAAAGCAACGAGATAAATATCGTATTACTCTGCCCACATTGGACACAAAGGACATTGGGGGCGGGAGTGAAAATCCATCTGAAGCTTTGTAAGCATCGTGTGACAATAATCCGCGGACAGCGGCTTCTCTTTTTGTTGCGGCCGTCAGAGACAAATTCATATAAATATGCCTCGTGTGTACATACATGCACGTCTATAAACGTCATGGCGAAGGGCCGAGTCGTCATGTACACGAAAGAAACTCACGTGTACTTGCGTTTACACGTGGGTTCAATAGCACGTTTAAGCAAATGAGATCCATCGCTTAATGCAGCGATTCACAATCATTTCCAGTTTTTTCTGATAATGACGCAAAGAAACCTTATGTTAACACGTCGAAGTAATGCCGATGTCCACGATATAATTACCTTGAAATGTACTTCTAAAAAAAGTAACCGAATATATGTGTAAGCCTTCATTAAATATTTTTCCAGGTGTACATCGATATGTATATTTGAGAGTTTGGTCAATGACCATTCAGCCTTCATATAGAACTTATTTCGCTAAGTGAACATTAGGCTTATTTGAGATTTAAAGGGTAAAGTAAACATAGTAAAAGGACTATATGAAAATTTCGTTTCGAAGAACTATCAGGATTTATCCACTTTCGTGCCAACTCCTTAGTCCATTATGCTGGCAAAACTGTTGCGTTGTTTCACGTCCACATCCATCCTAATTATACACCCCAACGTCATTTCCTCAAGATCTTATAAATTGTCTCTTTAATCCGTTTTGACATAAATTGACCTTTAGCTTATATACACTGGGGCTGGGAAGAGTATGAGGGTGGAGTCCCGTCTCACATTACTACAGTGAAAGTTCAGTACTGTTTATTCCGTTTTAGATTTAGTTAAATACTAATACATTAAAACTGGAGATCTGTGTTTTCCTGCACAATGTTTGTCATTAAGTGAAACAATGGTAATCATACTATTTTCATTCAATCAATGTACTTATACAAGTAATTATTCAAATCAGGTGATCAGCCAGTATTGTATTCCATCAGCTAAGTCTGTCTTTTATTAACTTTCACAAGCACGTCATAAAGATTTAACCCCTTCCATTCCTACGTGGACATTGCACCTCACATTACTGATTAAGAATTATGCCCATAAATGCAAACTGATTTGAATTTAATATGGCAGCATATTTTTGTGTAATCGGGTGCAGTTATGGGCATTTGCTGTGGCACAGTGGGCCACATCGTACACGCACTCCTCCAGGGTTAGGGGTTCGAATGTCGGCCTCAGTTCTGTGTCTGTGGACTCTGCATGTTCTACTCATGTTTGTATATAGTTCCACTGGGTATTCTGGGTTCAACCCACAGTACAGAGATATGAGGTGGGTTGAAGTGGCACCTCTAAATTGCCCACAGTGTGTGAGTGTGTGCCCTGTCACTGCCTGGCATCCCGTCCATGGTGTCCCCTCTCTACTACCTGAGACAGGCCCTGGGCACACTGCTGGCCTGTACCGATAACTGCTTGTGTAAATTGTATTAATGATACAATTATTTTTACACAGTGCACAGCAAAGCCAGTGAAGCTTTTTATATCATACATCTGAGGAATAGGCCAAAGGCACAGAACCGGAACTGAAACAAGCCCCCTCCTCTCCTCAACCTAGGATTTCAAATTCAGCAGCATCACAGAGACAGGGCCTTGTTCTGTACTTCTGGAGAGGGGGGGTTTATACTTTAATGTCAATTCAAATTCCTCCTTTATTACCTTCAATCAAGATGTATTATTAATAATCATAATCAGCATGAAGGATAAGTTTGTTCAGGGGATAGCGATTATGGTAATTTGCCTGTGTTTAGTCTGCGTAAGTTCAATATTTATTTATTAAGTATAGATTTATACCAGTCTGATTTCTGTGCAAGTAGCATACTTGATGCACATATTGCAAGTTAAGTATGTTTATAAACGTTAACAGGCGATGTAAAATGGAGCAGGTTAAATTGGTAATCTCTTAGTCTGGCACCTTTCACAAATAAATGGTAAATGAAGGTAAATTATTTCATTCTCAGTGCAGATTGTGAAAATATAATTTTCACCCTCTTTAGAACGCATTGTGCTAAATTAGTGAGCTTGGACGTTTTTGTATAAAAAAGAAAAAGAACTACAAATTTCCTTTTAAATCCCATGGAAAAAAATCTCAACATTCTTAACAATAACGGCGGGGAATATGGCGATTATGGAAGCAGCATATTTTCCTACAAGCATTTAAATGGCGACGATCTGTACACTGGTTTACACTGTCTCATATTAACATTGTTTCTTGCCTATGCTTTTACAACCGCCCTGCCTTGTAAATCCTCCCCGTCCGCTGACCGCTTAAGAGCATCGGGTCTGACCGGAGATTTGGAAATCGGCTTTATATATCCATCTTACGACCTAAACCTACTATTCTCCCTTTATTATATATTAACGCCACGATTTCTTATTGAGTAGCGCATTCCGTATTTAAGCAACACAAAGACACATTTAAAGAAAGCATACGGATAAATAAAAGATAAATCCCTATGCCTTAGATGCGCGACTAAAGAAAGGCTCTTTAAAAATGCATCCCCCCTTAAGCGTGACTGACCCAGTTCTGTGAAAGCGTGACAGAAATACAATTAAATTGTAAAAGGAGAAGATAAGAACACCAAATTATCAAATGCAAATTAAACGTGATATTAAATACCCCCTAAAATAACTGATATGGCCAATCGATTGCGCGACGACTGGAAATTGCAAAATGTGTACAAAATAAGCGGTATCCTACGTGATTTGGGGATTTTAAGTGTCCAGCTGCGCTAAAGGGAGGAAACGCACGAATACCTGTTTACATCCCTTCAGAATTATGCAAATGACGCCATTGTGTGTATGTAGTAACCAGATACAGTTTGCTCACCAGGTACGCTTCTGGAAAAAAAAAATGTACCACAAATGTGCCCCCCCCTCCTCCCCCATACTTAGAGCATGTAAGTTTACATTACAATACACATCTTCAACGCACCGACTGTACCCCGTAGTTTACATGACACATTTATTCTTACTAAATAAATAGCTGGGTAAAAATGCCAACTAGTCAATCATACCACGTTTGGCCAACGAACAGTAATACGCAACTGATATTAGACTGAATATGACAATATGATTCCCCACTCAGAGCCAACCGACCGCAGATAGTCATGTAGGATATACAGTTTTACGGGGACACGCGTTACCTTTGTGCATGCCGGTGTATCGGTCCTTCAAAACTGTCAGTTCGTGGATTTTCCCAAACTGTTCGAATAGGGGTTTCAGGTCTTTTTCCTCGAGGTTCCGCGGTATCTGCCCGATAAATAGCTTTATGGCATCTTGGTCTTTCATGTTGCCGCTGTCCGGATGAATGGAAATGGATTCTGACCCGTTCATGGGTTTTGTAAATGTGATAAGAGAGTACTGGTGCTGGTGCGAAATCAGTAGTAGTGGATGTTGGGTCGGTGCGGCCCCCGGTCCAGTGAAAACCAGGCTGGTGTGAGCGGGATGGGGCTGTTGTAGTTGCTGCTGCCTTCTTGTTTCAGTCTGAGTGAATCTGGCCATTCCGAGCTGGGAGCAGACTGGATAATAATGACAACACACACACACACACACAGACACACACACACTGAGCGAGAGGAAGCACTCGGCTGGAAACCCAGGCTCACTTTCTATCAGACACACAACACACAGTACACATAGTACAAGAGAGGGGGAGGGCGAGGGGGAAGCTTCCCACGGACGGTCCCATTATCTACTCGTGTGCGACATCAAGTGGAAAAACTACGGCATTGCAACACACCCATTTTGGGTTACCCTACTTGGGTATTGTAAACCAGTTTCACTTTCCATTCGGAATCGGGCTAATAGATTACCACTGTCCTAGATGATACATTTTCCATTTTCTACATTTTCCAAATATGTAAGAAGAGTGTAGACGATTCACAAATATTGAATTTATTCGACATGTTATTGAATGCGTATTAAGAACGAAACACATTTCAAGGAATCCTCTAGATGAACTTGCATAAACTTTAAAGGAAGGAAACGTTAGGAGAAGTGAGAACATTTTATTAGATATTTTCATTTCAGCAAAGTTACAGAATCTGTAAGTTACTAAAATGTTTCATTATAGAGTCCTGGTTTATTATAATCAAATGACTTGCAATCAAATATTACTACTACTGTGCTGTTTCAGTAAGAGAATCATAGCACAGTGTTACCATGATGCTTTGGCTGGATAGTATCATGCAGCCATTAATATTATTTACTGTATATTATAACCGTGGCACGGCTAGAGATTTTGGGCCCCATGAAAGTCTGTCATATCGGGCCCTCAAGCCAGACCAATGCAATTATGATCCAGTTTTGTTTAAGGCCCCTGTCACTCAGTCCCCTAACCCCGCCACCCCACCCCTTTACGGCACCCATGCATTACGACTCTAAACCCAAACAATACAATTTATGCTACCTTAATGTAGAACGGACTAAACAGGGGAGTATCGGCCTGGTCATGTGCGTTAGAGCTGAACAGACAGGGCAAGGAAGAAGGCCAGACAAAGAAGACACAGCTTGGAACTGAAATGTGATGGAGGTGTTTTAAACACACGGCACAGCAATGGAGTTTTGCTGGAATCATGCTTAAGTTCCCCAGGCCGCCTACGAGGGTTTACAAAACAAACTGCTGCAATTCTGAAAACTAGCTGCGGGTCACATCAGCTGCTCTCAGATAACTTGATTTTCTGAATAAATAAGTAGGGGTATTAATAAACAGCACAACTGAAAACATCCCTGTCATTTGCAACTTTTCTGTACTCCAACTCAGGGACGAGGAGACGCGAGGCTTGTCTTCACGCTTTCACCTCTCCCTTCAGTTTAACATCAGGTTTGGTGAGGTCCTTCTCTGCAGCTCCAATGAAACAAATCAAATGAGGAGGTTAAGGAGGATGTCGTGTACATCTTCCGGCCACATGAGCTTTAGAATTACCTTTCAGCCACGTTAATTAACAGGCGGGAACAGGTATAGATTCAGTGACTAAATGTTTAAATAATGGCTTCAGTCAAACGAGCACACTCTGATAGCTTTCCCTATTCTAGCAGGTTCATACATCTTCACTATTAGTTAGAGAATCTCACCTTACCGCTTCCCAATTCATCTTTACACAGACGGACTCAGAAATATGCACAAATATAGTAACTGCCTGAAACACATGAACTGTTTCGATTGATTAACGATGAACTAACATGGGATCAGTAGGTAACTAACACTTAATATCTGGTTACTTAATGCATTAAGTATGAGCATAGTACTACATTATTTGTGTCCCCATAAAACAGGTCAGGTTAGGTTTGGGGGCAGGCACTGGTCACCATACGACGAAGCACCTCAGGATCCCGATGACCCCCCCCCCCCCCCAGGCCGACACATCTTCTGGAAATGTCCATCCATCTGCCACAGCCAGGTGTCACGTGGGCGTCCCCTCGGCCTGGTCCAGCCACTTGGGTCCTCAGCAATGAGGATCCTGCAAGCCGGATCACCCTCAGGGAAACGCGCCACATGGCTGTAGTGCCGTAACTGACGCTCCCTCACAATGCAGGCAATGTGGGGACTCACTGAACAACCGCTCGTTCAACACAAAGTCAAACCAGCCATACTCAACCAAGAAGACTCCATGTATGCTTGCCTCTTATTTCTGTACTTTTAGGAACTAAATCCTGATGCTGACAAGAATAAAATTAGCTAAATTCATTATTACCTAATCGTGATATTTAGGCTGAAGTGCAAAAATCGCTCTGAAATACAAGTAGTGACCAGCTGTCAGTATAATTAGCTAATACTCATGGCTTATCTTAGCAAAAGAGATCATATACATATTTATCATCAGTCCTGAAGGATATTAAAGTCATGTACTTCTCTGCCACCCCTAAAGCAAGTCTTTTATCAATGTGACACCATACAGCTCGGGGATAATTACATTTTATGTTTGCAAAATAAGGTCCACAGTAAAGATGGGAAGGTAAGGAGAGCCCTGTAAAATTCACAAATATTTTTCTGGACATGAAAGTGTCATGTGGAATACTTGGGGTCAATTCATAAAGGATGGCTTATGTTTTCCTGCGATACAAGTAACACATTTAACTTTTGTTTTTTTTTTTTAAGTTATTCAGAATTTATTTTAGATGAATTTTTTGGAACTGTAAGCAAATTGTGCAGAAACAAAGTGGTCTTCAGTAAGTAAACCTGCAAATAAAAAGTCCTAAAAAAGATTCTATTTCAGAAAAAGCACTTTTCTGGCAGAATTGCAGAGTAATTTCGTGTCTTTGCAGGTACAAATGATGAGCTTCTAATTCTCACGTCAGCAGAGGAACAATATACAAGAGAAGTGGTTGTTTCGATGAAAGATGTTCGTTGTTACGCTTCCGTTTGAGGTCATAGGTTACACAAAATGCGTCTATAAATAATTTTAATTTTTCACAATATAAGCAACTTCTGAATTTAACAAACTTAGTGAGAAACTGTAACGGACATTTCATTGTAATGCAAACATGTCAATACTCGGCATTCATATTTCAGTCAGGGTGCTACGATAAGGATTCAATGATACAGAATAGCAGTCAGATTTCCACAAATTTAGGCTCCACAATACAGGAACCAGTTAAGGAAATGAAACTGAAAGTCACCCCCTGTTTCTTAAAGGAACATTATACTACAAAATCAGCCATATGTTCAAGACACACTAATTACCGCAGTGTTGAGTATTTATACATCTTCCGGAACATAAGCACCCTTTATATAGTAGATTTCCCTCAGAAGGAATTGTGTGTGTACTGAGATAATATGAATGCTATTAGGAAGGTAGAGAGCCAAGGCTAGATATTTCAAGACTGTCAAGATGATGTCAAGCCTACACTGATCAAGTATCACCAGAAAGGGAATCGGAACTGTGTCATAATTACAATATTAATATGATTCAAGATTCTTTAATTGTCACATGCATAGTCATACAGGTAGAACATGCAGTGAAATATATGAAATGCATATGCGGGCTTATTCTTTAGGTATCCATTTGAATGTTATCGATTAAAATAAGGCCATTTCCAAACACTCCTCCACTGGAGGATATTGGGGAGAGGGCAGTGGTAAATGTTAAGTTTGTACACTGATATATTATTGACACTAGATAAATGCAGTGTGAAGGAGAACCGTCTGTAAAGTCACTTAAGAAGAAGGTCCAGCCGTTGTGTCATGCAGATATGTACGAGATGCTCCGATGTCGTTAAACCATCTTGCTTCCAGACACTGACGCTCTGTTTGGTTTATGGTGCTGTTACCATTTTAGCTGTCAAAGCTGTCTCTAGAATAGTATCATTTGTCCATTTGTGTCTATTGTATTGTTTTGATGTTGTTGTTGTAATATTATTTGGATTTTTTTTACTTTTTAAAAATGAAACATGTAAAGTGACAAATATCTGTAAGATTGCCATCAAACATTTGGAAAACTTTTTGCAGAGAGAATGGCAGAAGTTCACTAAGCCCCATTTAAACTGGAAAAGTATTTCATTTCATTTCATTTAAGGTGAAATTTAAGCTGAATTTCTTACATGAGAGTTGTTCAATTGTCTCGTAATTTATATTTTATCCTTTTAGATGTGTCCATATTACATTAACATATTTAAAATGTGTCTGCATTACTCAGGGGATTTTTTATAATGGAAACTGGACTTTTACATGACAGTTACTTGTTCAAATTTTTGCCAACAAAGGCTTTTCAAGGAGCACCGGAGGATGGCTGTGTCTCTATCACACCCAGATATAGCTGGCTGATAGTCAGGTTTTTCATAAGCATACAAAAGCATAACCTTAGAAATGCTCAAGGGCTTTCTTCTTATTTTGCTGGACAGTGTTATCCATGTTAACAGCCTGTAACCTGATTGTCATAGAGCAAGTCTATTGCTAGTTACATGAGATGAATGCTATGAAGTGTAATATTTTTATTTTCAGTTGATTATGTGAAATGACCAAGACTTAAAAAGCAGGTTTCAGTCACCAGAAATAATCTACCACTCTAGGTAACAATTTTTAAATCATGTTGCGCACAAAAGTGACGGATTTGAATGTTGAAAGTAATGCCGCATCGTAATGCAAGGACTTTGCGGCCTTAAAGTGGAACTGCTCTCCCCCCTCAGTTGTCGCAGACCGTGCCTCTCATCTCAGGACCATAGTTTTCCTGTTTCTCTGCCTTGCCACCTTGGGTCTTCCACGTAGCATTTCCAGCCTTGGCGCCCTATCGTCTCAGGAATCCACGTCCTCCATCTTGGAGCTCCCAGATTGGGTTTCCCACATTAGCTCTATCATTCAGGATTCCAAACCACAAGATTCCCTGCTCCGATCAGTCGTCTCAGTTCTGCCATCTTGGGGCTCAAGTCTCTGGGCCTGTGATCAGAAGGTCGCCAATTTGACCTCTGACCTTAGCAAAACAGTCACGTGTCCATCGGCCCTCGAGCAAGGCCCATAACCCCCAGCTCCAGGGGTGTCGCACGTTGGCTGGCCCTGTGCAGTGTGCAGTGAGCCGCAAGCTATGAGGAGCAGGATGCAGTAGGCAAAGAGAAGAATTCCAGTGTAGCTGCACTCGCACTTGTGCGAATGGAAAATAAAGGATTTATATATTGTCTCCCACCTTTATTTTGTCATCTCAAGTCCCCAGTCCTCTCTTCTCTGGTATCCTATTTCAGGTCTCCGACTTTGGATCCACTGTCATAGGTGCTCCACATCGCAGTCCTCTTTATACATACATTTTGTGATATCAGCAATATTTTTCTTAGACGAAATTTTCATTATTCAAGCATCATCAGCCCTTCCCCCCCCCTTAAACCTGCTTTTTTTTTTTTTACAGGTTCTAACATAAATCCCCAAATCATCTTCCTTATAAGCTCATTACTGCGGTTTCGATGTAAATATGTTGTAAATAAAGCTTCGCGGGAACGTGGCCCGGCATAAAATCTTTTTTTAAATCAAAGCTGCCATTGGGTATGAGTGTCGGAAGATGTATTTCACAGAACTCGGAGAATCGTCAAGAACAAGAATGAACAACGATGTAGGAGGCTAAGTTATGTGCACGGCTCAGCTTTATGACTCTCGCTATTTATCACTTTACGCTTAAAAGCCGAATTCTGCGCCAGACGTTACAAAGCAAGCCTGACCGTGAGCTGCGTGCTCCGCCCCATGCTAATGTCAGCAGTGGGCTAAAGCTGATTAGCCGTCTCTGTTAGCGTGGGGTTGTTCACATTAGTGATAGGAGCATCCATTGAGGCTCAGCATTAGGAAAACCCGACTTAATGCGCGTGTGAATTGGCCGTCTACATTAGCGTGCTGTCAGGAACTGTACTTCGGCGCGGTCTGAAACTATTTACCGCTATTTACGATGTAGTAAAAAGGGAGAGATTAGTGGTAGGTAAGAAAGAAAGGATCACTTAAAATTCCAAGGCTGTACTGTGCCACACTTATCCTCAGACTCGTATGTTTGTTATCCATTCACTTGTTCGTTACTTTCGTAATTAATGTGGTAATATGATAATTGATGCCGACAATTCAGTGGCTTTTCTGTGTTTTTTTTTTTTTTTACTAGGTCGGTCACAAACACAGCACTGTGGAATCTATCATCTGTCATCACTATGACTTCTCTCTGTATCTCACTTTAATGACATGTCAAGAGACCCCCACCCCCTTTCTCTCTAGCATTTTTTTGGACATTGGTTGTAAGGAAGCGAATGCTAGCCGTCCATGCTAATAGTGTCTGGGGAATCTCTCTGCACTGCTGTTCATCTGAAAATGTGAAAAAGACTGGAAGCAGTGGCTATGTGTTAGAATTGTGCAGGAATCACCCATCCATCCATCCATCCATCCATCCATCTATCCATCCATCCATCCATCCATCTGATTCCCATAACCACTTGCACAGTTTTGGCAGAGAGGGCTGACATTTAGCAGTCATTACTGCATTCAGATTCCGGTTCCTTCTATATCTTTCTGACCCAGACCTGAGACCGGTTTTAAGGCACAAGTCAGCTCTAAACAGCGCAATGATCATAGTAGCTCAGCTGGTGAACTTTAGTAACAGGAGTTTAGTTCCCAGTATAGCAGTATTCAGCTACACATACATTCAATATAATAATGATTCAGTTTTATGAAAGCAGTTCCAGTGGCTCATATGATCCAATCCATGACCTTGATTTCAGCAAAAAAAAAAAAAATAGTTCTAGCAAACTTTGTATAAGACAAGTTTTCATATTTACTTCCATTAGCTCAATCTGTAATATTTTATTTTTATTGTGTTTCAATATGTGGTAGACTGTAGAATCAATAAATGTCACATATAAAATGCTTTTTCAGCCTACTCCGCTATCCCCCCCCCCCCCCACATGGGACTCCCACAGTATTTGTGGGACACGTCCCTGCCATCCATACCCAAATCTACGCCCTTGCTTAAAGGTGACTCCAACATTAGTGTCAATGGGACGTTGACCACATGGCACATGTGACGCGTCAGAAGTTACCATCGGCCAAGACAATATGGCTGCCGGAGCCCCATATAAATGCTAATTGCGCCTCAGTTTGACGTGAAATAAACACCCATCTAATTATAAGCTGATTTTCAATTTACTCTACAATAATAGGTACAGCTTTTCTTATTCAAAATTAATTTATTAGTGACTGTTTGTAATTACCCACCGTTATCAGTCGGAATATGAAGCTCCCATTGGTTTGAATTATCTAGCACATTGAATTCTGCATATTAACTAGACTGGTGAAGGTGCTTTTGATGAGATTGGAAACTGTATGCATTTTTAATACAAGAATGCTGAATTTTTTATTACAGTGGATCCAAAGACATACAAAGAGATCTATGCACAGTACTCAATTAAAGCTGAATTCCATCCCAAAATGGCATTAAATTAATTTTGATCATCACCAGACTATGCGCTTTGTGTCCAAAGAAAAGATTAATAGATGCACCTTGAACCAAGAACAGACACTGATTTTTAAACAGTCCCTGCCCGGATTTCTACTGGTAGTGTATTACCGGCTTATTTTAGTTATCATGTCAATGATACGATTGTTTGCCATTTGCTAAGTGTTGGTAAATTCTGTACTATTAAGTTATTAAGTCATTCGATACTCGTATGCATTTCCTACATGTTCCAGCATGCCCCGACAGTAATTGTAAATATTCCCTGGTTGTTATTGCTAATACTTGTTGCATTTCCTGTTGTTGCGTTGTTTTTGGATGCGCCTTGTAAGGGCTGTAGTATAATAACGTGTTTTTTTTTTCCCATAACCGAGTCTCCCCATCATTCTCCTGTTTCGCGATGCCTTTGTTTGCCTTGTCATGTTATCGGCAACAGATTATTTTGGTAGGCTGAGTCAAATTTATTTCCCAATCGAGGAAACATTTCTTACAGGAGCTTGGTAAATACAAGCACATCTTCGGGAGGGGGGTGGGGGACTTGGCAACAGAGAACCGCTGCAAAGCCTAAAGCACCAGGCAAAAGGAAAAGCGCTCCGGAGGAACGCCGTCTTTTTATGGTCGCATTGCGTGTAGTACTTTATTGTCACCAGAAGGGGGAAGCTGTGCTTCAGCAGCAACTAGGGTGACTGTAATTTCATTCGCAATAAAGAGGACGCCGGGTTCAGGAGGCATAAAAGCAACGCAAATATGCACACAGAGTTTTCTGACTGTAGAAAACCCGAAACAGCAAAACTCTGGACATCGTACTCCACAGGTAGCTGTACAGACGTCGGTCTGTAGGAGTTGAATCATTTGTATTTATCAAACTTTTCGAGTTTTCCCACTGCATGACATAGACGAATACGTTATTAATACAGAGAGGGAAATTCTGACGTTTTAGCAATAAACAAAGTCAAAGTGACAAAAAGATTAATTGGGCTATTTTTGGAAATATATATACACGGGGGAGGCATGGTGGTGCAGTGGTTAGCACTGTTGTCTCACACCTCTGGGACCCGGGTTTGAGTTTCGCCTGGGTCACATGTGTGTGGAGTTTGCATGTTCTCCCCATGTCGTCGTGGGGTTTCCTCCGGTTTCCCCCCACAG